>BSXT01001131.1:0-23226 GCA_030267785.1 Phytophthora fragariaefolia | reverse complement strand
CTACCGCTGCCTCTCCAATGACTGTTGACAGTCGTTGGAGTGCCTCCCATTCTGGGTCCGCCAGGTGGGGGCAGTCTTCGCGTGCAACATGCGTTGCAGGCGTGTTCGGGCTACCAGTGGACATGTTCATGTTAAGTATAGTTAGATCTAAATAAAGACTTATTAATAAGCTTTTGGTAGAAAATGAGAACTGAATTTGAAATGTTAACTTCGGCTTTGCCTCCTAAAACTGATATCTATAAAGAGAGGATCTGCCAACGAGTGGTTGGCAGAATGGCAGAATCTCTATCCTAATGCATGCTTCTTATTGGCAGATATCTGTTGCTTTCTGCCAATAGTAGTGCTTCCTACTATGAATGGTGACCACACTGCATGTGGCCCACCTGAATGTATCCATTAGTGCATGTCGCACTAATGTGGAGGTTGCTTGAATGTGTAGCCCCGCTACATTCCGTACTAGTCATTTCCATGAACTTCACTGTGCGCACAATTTGCACCTTGCCTGTAGCCACGTTGATATCCCTTGACTTCATCCTCGTAGCCTAGAAAGCGGCACCTAAAGACCTTGCATCCAGTTTTCGACGCTTCTCATCCGGGATATGCGCGTAGCCTAGAGATCTAAATACCTTGAGGTGCTTGAGTTGTGGCTTGGCCTTGTTCACGATCTCGTATGGTGTTTTATTGTCCACTGAATCGGGGATTCGGTTGATAATCCACGCAGCGGTGTTGACCGGTTCTGTCCACCATCTCTTGTCGATGCCTTCATGGTAAAGCATGCAGCGTGCCATCTCCAACAGGCTCCGGTTCATCCGCTCAGCCAGACCATTCTGCTGAGGCGTGTACGGCACCGTCTTCTCATGCTTGATGTCATTGTGGTTGATGTAGACCTTGAACAACTTGTCCGTGTACTCACCGCCATTGTCTGAACGTAGGCGCTTGATCGTCTTGCCTGTTGCGTTCTCCATTGCTGCCTTGTGGATCTTGAACTTGGACAGCACTTCCGATTTTGCCTTCATGAGATAGACGGTCACATGGCGTGAATAATCGAAACGAAGGTTACCCCAAATGTGCAGCCACCAGGCGTTCTGGTCCGCATCGGACCCATTACATCCGTGTGCACCAGTTCAAGCACCCCTGCACTTTTGACGAGCTTCTCCGGGTGACAGGGATAGTTGTCAGCTCTCATCTTGCCCGTGCAGCAGCCCGCGCGCAGACGTTATCACTCGCGACGCCTTCCGTGACACGGGGCACTCCATCTGCCATGGTCAATAGCTGTTCATAGCGCTTGAAGGCCTAGGCGTGCGTGTACCAGCGCCCAGGGCTCCTTACGAGACGTCGTCGCCGTATGACACACCTCATCCCCCACTGTCTTCAGCTTGTAGACATTTCCACAGCGCTTTGCCTCCATGACCGTAGCATCGCCATAGCGAAAGACACACTTTTTTTGCTGAGCTGCGCGACGACGTCCTTCTCGGCCAGCTTCGCCATCGAGATGAGGCTTCCATCAACTTCAGGGATGTACAGAACATCCGACAGCGTGACGGACGTTCCATCCATCAGCTTCAATCCAACGGTGCACATTGCAACGGCGTCGATCTTCCTACCATCCGCGATCGTGATGCGGAGTGGCGTCTTCAGCTCCTTCATGGACACGAACTTTTCCCGGACGCTGGTCATGTGCGAGCTTGCACCAGAGTCGACGAGCCACTCAGTTTTGCCCATCGCACTCGTAGCCGTGAACGCGTAGTCGGATGTCTCCCTCGCGACTTTCCGCGTTCCTCGTCGGCCTTCTTCTTGCGGCATTCTGTTTACTTGTGTCCAGGCTTCTTGCAGTAGAAGCACTTGCCGTTGAACCGACGCTTGTCGTAGCTCTTCTTCGCCACGAACGCCTTCTGTTGACCCGATGACGATTCATCCGAGGCTTCAACACCGGAGAGATCTTGGATCGCATACGCCAACGTCATGTTCGGCGTGTCCTCGAGTACGGTACTGATCATCCGGTACTCATCCGTCAGACTACCGAGCAGCAGCACGAGCTGTCAGGTCTCATCCAGAGGCTCACCGATCGTCTCCATCTGCAGGACGATCTCCTTGAATTGGTCCACATGCACCGCAAACCGCGTACCAGACTCCATCTTAAAGTTGTGTAACTTCTTGGTAATGAGGGGTCATTCTTGAGCGTGTTTCGGTTGAACTGCTCCTCGAGCATGCGCCACGTGTCAGCAGCAGTTGTCGCTCCACGGATGTAGACTTGGTATGTGAGACTCACGTCTCCTGCGAGCACACCAAGGGCCTTCAGATCGTCGGTCTTCCACTGCACCGTGGACATGTACCTCAGCGTGTCGAACTCTGGCTTGATGATGTGGGCCAGCAGTCCCTTGCGCGAGAGCTTCATCCTCATGTTGAACTCCCAGTGGAAGTAGTTGTCTTCCACAAGTTTGACGGTGTCAGCGTCGCTTGGGCTCATAACCTTTTGCGAGTGCAGACGTAGCTTGGGATTCGACGTGAGGAGTAGGAAGGAAATCCGAAAATGAGCTTGAATGAGTTAGTTGTTCTTGTATTGTTCTACTACCTCTCTCCAACTTCCTCCTGTAGCTCCACTGAGTGCTACTTGAAACGGAAACGCTTGATGAAACGCAAATGCATTATGAAACATAAACGCTTTATGAAACGGAAACGCTTAATCATAATCACGGTTCTCTCGTCCAATCAGCGCACGCCGTCTCTGCATTAACCATGTCAATCATCAATGATCCTCCAATGAGATCGCACCATTCGACCCACTTCAACTTATGCCCATTCAGGCCACGCACCAAACGCGTGCCCCGAGCGCGTGCCTCGCGGTAGGGACCCAGTCGAAGTGACAGCGAAGTGCAATCACAACAGTCCTCCCAGACCAAAGTTTTGCCTCTCCAAGGAAGTTGATACAACTACATTTGTACCTGTATGTTCAAATCGGCACCTTGTTGTCGCTGTCAAAAGGTACCTTATGGTGCAAAATTGATATAGCTGAATACGCTTAAATGTTTCTATGGAATGTTATGTATAATCCCAGTAGCGCTAAAAACATTTCTGGGTTGTGTGTTTCCAGGCGTTTTGTGTCGTGCCTGCTTCATAGGTAAGCTCGAGCATATTTGAATTTAATTTAGTTCATTGCAAGAACTGCGACCCCCACGATTTAAACGCCAACATATTTTCAAGCTGTTGTTTCAAAAATAGAGATAGTGTTTAGCCGTGGATCAAGTCGAAGGTCCAACAAATGCGAAGATAGTCCTCTCTTGAATGGCAAGCCTAAATCGAGTTTCTTACGTTGGTTGATTAGATATGTCTTGTTAGGAGGGGTCTCAATCCTAAGGAGCCAGCAGCTCCGGTCCAATATGCGGCGATGTGGAAGAAGTTACCATTTCATTTTAGGAGGTATATTTTCATCACCCAAATGACCTGAATGTAGATCGCAAGAGACTTCTGCAGCAGTAGTTCTGCTTCATCGAATGGGCTTTGATCAGCCTACCGAATGATATTTGGATCCCACCCTCATGACGAGGCTGGGATTCTAGGATTGTACAAATACTAATAGTACTACTTCGAAGCAGATGACTTTCAGGATTTAAACTGTTAGCAATCGACTACACCATTTGCCGCCCATTCTTGGGTTAATCTACGGCCAAAATTGGCGTGACCATCTTTTTGGTACACAAAAAGTATCCATTCTCAGAAGTACCACTGTATTATCTCAATCAAAGTTGGCAAGTCCCCATTCGATGTAGTTATGACGAAATTCTGACGTTCAAAGGCGCGCTGCGTAAACGCTTTCGTGCGCGCGCGAAATGGCCTACCGACGCATGGAAGGAAGCTCGCTGTATGTATAGTTATTACATGCCGCTAGACTCGTCAAATAAAATGTTTTCGATCCTCTGACAGAGAAGCGATAGTTTACGGCTATACCCCTTGATTGCGATGTCAGCGAACTGTGGTTTGCGAAATACAGCCGCGGCATCCTTGCCATCATCACATCGAGTGACCCCTACGTAACATTCAATAATGGAAGTATCTTGTCCGGATGCCAAAGGCTGTCCTCGTGTGACAACAACCACAAGAGATTCTTGAAAAAGTAAGCCAAGAGAACCGATACCACGAGTTGTTGGATCTGTCAACGCTCGGCAAACAAAAACCGACCGGTCTGCCTCGACGTATTTGCGGACAACTCTATGTTCCTGAACGAAGGAAGGATGGCCGGCCGCGTTGCAGGTGTAACTTACGTAACTTGATATCACGTTGTCGGTCAGCTTGATCTCCTGGGCACACAGCTAAAGGCACCTGGTTAGATCAGTAAAGTACACGTAACATTGTGGATTCTGAAAACCAACCTTAGTTTGCACATGGTCCCCATCTCTAGTTTTTTTGCCTCCAAAATACTTCCAAATAGCCCTTGTTGTGTTCTGTAAGGCAAAGGGTACCTGATTCTTGTCCCTTATCTCCAAGTAAATTCCGTTGACAGTATTTGGATATGTTTGTTCAGAGGTCCGAGCGTTGGTCATGGCTTTCTTCGCAAATAGAGCATCGACTCCTGCATATACATGATCTGTACCCTCGAGCAGCTCGTCAAATATACGCTGGTCGTTGTAAGTGGGTTTTCCCTCCTTTGTGCCGCCGCGGTTGCTGAACGGCACCAAATCGAGCATCTAGAAAAGCAGGAAACATGAAGGTAGTACCAATCACGTAGGGACACGCAGTATCTTGCAACTTGACTAACCTCTTCGCTGTATCGGCGCTTGAGCATGCGCTTCAAATTCGCGGCGTGTTTTGCTTGTGCCATCACCTCCTCATGAAGCTGGCCATTTAACTCTTCTGAGCTTCGTCGAAGTGCGAGCTGACGGCAAGCGATGCCTTTCCAGAGTGTTATGCCCACCACGTTCATCTCCTCGCTTTGACAAGCTGCATCAGCATTTTCTGCCAACACTTGCAATGACCTGAGCTTCTTCGATAGACTGAGTGCCATCTTATGTAAGTTTGCGATCTCTTCCTTCCGCGGGGGTCCTCGTCGCCGCCGCTTGTTCGGTCGTTTAGAGACCGTCGGCCAGGGGGCATTGGTCACGAGACTAGTGACCGACTCGCAATTCGACGTCGGCGAGACTATGGCAGCTTCTTTGGTATTGCGTAATGTCACGAAGGTTCCGCGTGAGAAGTTGTCCAACGAACTGAGCGAGGCATCGTCCTCCGAGCTCTCGTTGAGGTCCTCGTCGAAGCCCAGCAGCTCCTTATCCTCGTCGATCATGTCCATAATTGCAGTTCCGCTGGTCTGCTTCGCAGCCAGCAGGAGGTCGTAGCTCGCGATGAAGTCATGCGTGGCCTGCAGCGTGTCCATGTTGCCCTCAACTGCGCACGCCATCAAGTTCTCTCTACTGAGGTGTTATCGGACAGTTACCCAGTCAACCTGAAAAACTTAGACAACGCGAGTCAGGAACCGAGGGCAGAGCAGATCCCAATGTCTGATCACGCACAGTTCACTCATCATAGCCTATGCTCTGCTGAAGCTTCTCCCTCTCCCATGGCCGTTCTCAGCACGCTAGAACGCTTCTGCAACAAGGAATCGCACGTCGCGCACGGTTCTGTCCCTGCTGCACGTGGCTGGGAATCTATTGACGCAGCTGGGCCCCAGTCTGGGATCTGAATGCTGGTGAACAATTTGTGGTTCATGTACTAATGAATATGCTCGATCGTAGACTCGAGTCGAGTCTCGACAGTGGAATGTACCTTGACAATTCCGTACTGTAGCTCAATTTACAGGTTATCACTAGCCTACGTCACTATGATCCAACTTGAATGGATTCGTCGAACAACAAGTTTTCGATGTCCTGGTTGTTGGAGACAAGGGAGCGCTCCCACCCTTCGATCGCGATGTCCACGTAGACTTCCCCGCGAAACTTGCGAGCCATGTCAGTGCCTTCGTCTTGCCGCGTGGCGCAGAGATAGCTCTCGATGATTGTTGTCTCCTGGCCGGATGACAAAGGCTCGCCTCGCCTTACGACGACTGTCATCGTCTCATGGAACTTGAGCCCGCACGCACCGCTTTCACCCACAGGAGTAGGTTCCATCACTGACCTGCAGATAAACACTGCCCGGTCGTCCGAGATATATTTCCTGGCTACTTCTCGCACCTGAAGCAGGGCCGACGTATTCCCAGCGACGCAAGTAAAGGACACAAAGTTGGTGATCGTGTTGCCTACATGCTGAGACTCCCAGTCGATTCTCCCCTGTACAAATCGCGTTCAGCGTCAGTCTCATAAGACGAATACAGATTTGCTGCGACCAACACACCTGCTTGTAAGGCCCATCCTTGCGGTGGCGATCGGCCAGCAACTTCCAGACAGCCTTCTCCGTCTTCTCTAGGTCGAATGGAACCTGGTTCTTGTCTAAGAAGACCAAGATCGCCCCATTAACCGCGTTGCGCTGCACCTGGCGTTTCCGACCTGGACATGGTACTTGCGGCATGCCCTTATCTGCGAAAAACTTGTCCAGGCCGAGGTATAGGTCGTCAGTGCCTTTCAGCAGCTTGGCGAAGACTTCTTCGTTGTCTTTTGGTGGGGCACCACGCGTGAAAACCTGCTTTCGGCGCTTCAATCCTATCAGCTCCAGCGTCTGCGAACATAGTGCTTGTAAGCTCTCGTCTCATACTGTAAAACAACCACAACAGCGATCTCACCTCTGAGTCGTTGCGTCTACTCAGCATTCTCTTAAGGTTCTTGGTCTCACGAACACGAGTCTCCACCAGCGTCCGCAATTGAGCATTCGCCTCCTCAGCCTTCTGCCTCAGCAAAAGCTGCCTCGCAGCAACCTGCTGCCACAACGACTCCGGTTGCGACAGAATCGATCTCACGTGAACGTCCTCCTCCGCGGGCGAGTTCGGCGCCGACGACGCCTGTAACCGGTCGAGCTGCTGCGACAGTTCCGCCACGGTATCTCGTAGCTCGCTGATTTCCTCTTTCTTAGACACCCGATGGCGGCGTCGCGGCCCTGAAACCGGTGATGCCGTAGCAGTGCTGCTAGCTGGACTAGTCGCACTCGACGGTCCATGAGCTTTGTCGGGTGTCATTGCAGGCAGCGCCGGACGCAACGAAAAGTTCAGCACCTCTTGCATATCGGACCCCGTTGCGTCAAAGAGCTCGTTCTCGGTCTTGAAGTCGTCGAGGAGCTCCTCGGCAGCGTGCAGACCAGCTTCGAAGGTGGCTTTGGCCATGGCCAGGTCGGCGTCGGTCTCTTCGGGGATTTCAAGCGAGTGCGAGTGGGTGAACGCGTGCCGCTTCTCCGGCACCTCGAGCGAGTGCGATTTGTTGAGTTTGTGCGAGTGCTCGAAGGCGAGCGTGAGGTCGACCGCCGAGTCATTTGGCGCGGGCATCGACAGATCGTACTGCGAAATGAAGTTGAGCGCCGCCTCAAGCGTCTCTACCTCGTCTTGCGGCATTTGCTTTTTTTCTGTTTTGCTGTTGGAGCCACGACCAGGACGAAACGAATTGAAAAGTGGTGCTGGGAGGCCATTGCAGCGTGTA
This sequence comes from Phytophthora fragariaefolia, assembly GCA_030267785.1. Lineage (NCBI taxonomy): Eukaryota > Oomycota > Peronosporomycetes > Peronosporales > Peronosporaceae > Phytophthora > Phytophthora fragariaefolia. Next base: position 15,679 of record BSXT01001131.1, on the reverse strand, counting down.
AACAAGGACCGATACATTTCTGCGTTTCTGTATTGTCGTCATGTGCAGGTGCAGGTGGCCAGGGCGCTAGGGCACGGCACAGTGGACCATTAGGGCTGGCTGTTGTTTACTCGACCAAAAGCTTTGAGGACCTGGCGCAATCACAGCGGCAAAAACCTGTATGATATGATACTAATACCGCAACTATTTAGATTGGTTATAGCAGATCACAACATGAGTGTATGTTGAAATAATCTGCGTAAGCTGAATTATTATAGACCTGCATTATGCAGGTCTAATTCAGTAGTGCATTATGAATGCAAGGGGTACAACAAACTGCGGGATCAGCTACTGCAGATCATGACCATCGTCTCAACGCGTGCATCGGGGACTTGCGCACAACTCACCGTGGACGGTGGATCTTCTCAACGTGTGGCTGCAGCGGTGTTTACGGATGAGCCCTTTGCCGCGGGGTTGATTATTCCACCTGCACCTCTACGTGACGAATTAATAGAACGTCACCTGCAATTGACTCAACTCATCGCTCTTAGTTGGACTGAACAGCAGGTCGCATGTCGAGTTAGTTTGTTCTGAGCCAATTCTACATGTAGGTAAACTACAATATTGAATGTTGTACTGGACAGAAGCCAGCACGCCTAGGTACAATAGTCTGCGAAGGAAATATCCCTGATGAATCTTTTTCGGGAAAATGAGTATCAAAGCAAATGAGCTAGACTCCAATCAAAACGCTTCACTAAGCTGCGTGAGCGCCTCTTCGCTCGCATCCGCTTCCCCACCGGGGTCGGACAAAGAGGAGGAATTGTGTCGTTGCTACTTCGCTCTGTACTTCGCCTGAGCCAGTCGGCGCTTTTTCTTGAGCCTGTTGCCAATGTGAAAGAGCTTGTCTTGTGCCTGTCTGTACAAGTCTCCACTGTCAAGTCGGAAAGGACAATGAGCGATGTGTGCGTTGGTCAACCCCACACACAAGTCGAAACAAGTCGTCATATAGATCCCACGCTAGTCGGTACTTATCGGCCGTAGTGCGCCATAGCACGTTTGAAAGTTCGTCATAAATGTAATTGCTTCTGAGCCCCCAACATCCCTAAAAGGGTCCATTATTGGCGTGTCGGTGTCGTCTTCAACCGCATGCAGAGGTCATCTGGATTAGTGGTCGAGGTCTTGCTCCCACTCAATACATGTACGACGCTCCTGTAGCTCAGCTAGAACAGCTTCAGCTTGTTCTCGAGCAGATAGGCGGCTTTCGGATGTCCGACGCGGCATGTTTGACTTGGTCTTGTATGTGGCCCCTATGAATTCTGAATCAAACAGGAGATGGAATAGATTCCCTACGGTAAAATTAGATACTCGGTATGGATGCATTAAAACTTGTTTGCGCGTTTAATCAGATCAAACCCATCTAGATGGGTTAGGCTTCTCAAGAAAAGTCAAATAGGCCGACATCTGTTAAGTTTCCTTCGGGGACCCTTTACCGACCTGGCGGGTTATCCTAGCTACCTATGTCAATGTTTCCCTCTATTACATGTATTGTGCCTTTCTGCCAATATGCCCTCCGATTTAGGGTCCTATGTACGTACAGTACTTAGTAGGAGGGGTGCTCTTACGAAAGACCTCCCAATTGACCAGGCTATAGCCAATAACGCTTAGATGCTTTGGCTTTGTACCGAAGATGAGGTATTTTAAAATATATCTTATTTAAATTTGCTCGAAGCCCTTACGAAAGACTGTTTGGCCGGAAAATCTTGGCCATTTGGTCCGTAAATCCTACAGTAAAAAGGTACTCTTTATTAACCCTTTTGTGGTCAACAGGGGCATTTTGACCCCTTTCATGGTCGAGTCAAAGCCTGCGAGGAAATCGACCACGAAAGGGGGCAAAATGCCCCCTTTGACAGAAGTTCAACCTGCACACCACCCGCTTTTGCAACAGCCAATCGCATCACTTTCTTCTTTCCCTACCCCCCCCCCCGATATTTTGCAAGGTGTGGCGCACACCACTGAAATATACGCGTTTAAGTGCGAAAAGTATCCCTTAAGTCCGAGATTGCGTCAGCGAAGCTGAGAAAAATGACACACGCATTACTCGATTCGTTGAAACCCCGCACATGTACGACTTTTACTCCTGTTAGCAACGACTGACTCTGAGCATTTTCAATATTGAAACCAAGCTGGTCACCCACATCACGGGTAGTGCGTATCTTGTAGTGTCATGCGATCCACTTTCAGTTTCGACGATGACAAGCAGCTTGTTCAGATCGCCCGGACTTACATTGATACTGGGACGCGGATCGCGTGGAAGGACGTCGCTCTGCGCATGAGACCTACAGGACATTCAGCAGCCGAGCTACGCCAGAGGCTCCAGTCGCTCTTCCGAACATGGGGACGAGATATCGCTCGATTCCCGTCAAGTTTCTTCACCGAGGCGCGCCGTCCACATGGTCGCCCTCCAGCAATAACACTACAGCTTCGAAACCTCTCCGCGCATTCTTCGCCAGGTCGATCCCGCCAAGCAGGAGCGACGGCCACTACTACAACTCGTCCAGGCGCGGCACCGCCTCGTAAAGCGTGCCAGTAAGCTGCGATGTCAAGACCAAGCACAGCAGGAGAAGCGACGAGACCGGAAGCACGACAGGCGTCAGCGGCAGTCGCGCCAACCGCTCATCCTGCTGTGGATCCGCCACACGAAGCTCAACAAGTACCGGCACCCCCCGTCGGTGGCCCAGCAGGAGAGGCGCCGTCAGTATCTGCGGCATGAATGATACCAGCGCCTCCAGGCCAAGGCCCAGCAGGAGAAGAGGCGGCAGCATCTGCAGTACAACAAGTTCCATTGCCACCAGAGCCAAGTCTATCAGGTGCTGCTACGCTGCCTGAAGATCGCGCATGTTCGACAACCGCGGAGGCACGTATGCCTCCTGATGATTGTTGTCACACTAAACTGTTTAGCGCAGAAGGCGAAGAGTGCGGCGAGAGCGAGGAGGAGCCAGCGGCACCATTCAGGCTGGCACAAATCATGCCAATCCTATCGCCATCGAGTGCAGAGGAAGCAGTGACTTCAATGTTTGCTGATGTGCTGCGTGCTGCGGTCGGATATGATGGAGGAAGTTCCCATTTGAATGTTGGAGAAGTGCTGTCATCGGGTGTTACAGTACTACTTCAAGAGCTTGGTGATGTCGATTCAAGCGACGTATTTCTCGGTATCGGTTCGGGTCTTGGGAATGTCATCGCTCAAGTTGTGCTTGCAACCAAGATGTCAAAGGCAATCGGTGTTGAGGTGCGTGCGGATATCTACAGACTCGGTGTCGAGATGATTGCCAGAAGCCCGCATGGTCGACAGGTCAACGAAAGAGCTGAGCTCTACTGCAAGGATATCGCTGGCCTTTGTATCTCGCGCTTGCCTCCGTACGAACTCGCTACGATCGTGTTTTGGAACAACTTATTGTTTGAGCCTGTCACGATCGAATACGTGAAACGCGAGCTTGCCGATATGCTTCGGGCGCGTTTCATCGTATGCACGGCTTCCGTTTGTCCACGACACCGCGAGCCTTGCATCTCTGCGTTCTGCTCTTCCTTTGAGTTATTCAAAGAGGTATATATTGCCTGCAGCTGGAAAGCCGAGACGCTGCGCGCTTACGTTTACTGGTCGTTTGGATCTTACTGAGTTGCGCAATTTCAATAGCGAAATTCATATAAATACACACTTCAACATGACATGGTAAACTTTGCTTTCTAGCAAGGTGCATGCACCGTTTTCAATACTTACTTCGAGATAAATGCACACAGCAATTACAAGTTGATTGAGCGCACTACACATAGGCGATTTCCAGCGGTTGCTTCGTGTTCTGAGGTCAGGTTGCGTTGACTCATGCTCTCATGTTTGAGCTTGTATAAGTCTGAGCTCGTGCGCACCTTGCCTTTTGCGGAGAATAGCTTGCGTGGAAGATAAAAGCGATGATACTTCTCCCAGCACGTCCATGTCTGCTTCGGACACATGTACGACTTGGTGGTCACGAACACGTGCTGACAGAGACGAACGGTGTGGAGAACGCAGTAGTCGGTGACCTCCGTGGCGTATCTGTCCTCCCATCTGCACACTACACACTGCCGTCGCTTCCGATTTGATTCTGGATATAGATGCTTGGAGGAAACCGCTGAGCACCTCTTCTGTGGGCTACCGAGACATTCGTGGATATCGCGTCTTCCTGCGATCCAGACTGCACTTGACGGTGACATTGATTCGTCCACCTCTATCGGTGCGTCCAACGAGCCTACGTCGGTGTAAAACATGCGTCGTTCACTAGACGCCTCCTTCCATTTTCCAGACAGTAATTCAGAGCTGAGCTGGGCAATGAAATCGCGATGAGAGTCGCGATCATTAGTTTGTCCGAGTGCCAACTTGCGCGTGAAGTACGCGGTGGAGCGCGCGATATCCACGAGCGCGAGGCCCAGCTTCTTATACCATTTCTTGAAAGAGTGTCCATCCGCTAGAGAGAACCTCCCGCGTACTTGGTCGAGTCTGTCGACGCCCTGCATGTTGGTGTTGTATTCTTTGATGCACGTTGGGGCGCTAAATGTTCGCTTGTCAGAGCGAACTTGGCGAGCCACACTAGTGAGTGTTGAAGAATCGGCATTGGAAATCACGGTGACGATAGCGCTATCGTACCACGAAGCCGCCACCGTGTTGCGATCAGCAGAAACCGCTTGTCGAGAGGTTCCCCGAGTGCAATCCTTCTTCTCAATCACGACGTGTCTCGGAAAGTGTGCGCTGGACTTCCTCACCGTCCCACGTCCATACAGCCCTTTTAGACGCATAGCATCAAGTAGCTGCACCGACGTGTAGTAGTTGTCGGAGTTGATAATGCGACGGGTTAGGCCGAACAACTTCCAGTACACACTGCCGCATCGACGAGGATACTGCTAATTCATCACTGAGGGCTTGAGCTTCCGCTTGCGTCGTTACACCTGCAAGCCGCTCCGTCACATCGCTCTGACAGTGTAGCCGAAAGTTTAGAAAAATCCACGTGGTAAAGCGGCAGAGCATGTAGAGGCGGAAATGGTACTTCCCTGTTGGCTTCATAGGGTCGTACACAATCAGCGGTTTGCCGTATTTTGACCTGCACGCGACACTTGCTTCATTGAGAGCTAAGTTTCGTCCAGGAGAAACATACGTGGGGCCTGTCATCTTGAGTAGATTGAGCAGCGGTCTGATTCTAGCTGCCTGGTCGTGGTTAGCGTTGTTCACTTCAACACACTGGAAGCAAAATGATTGTCGAAGCTGCTTGAAGCGACGAATAGGCATGACGGCATCAAGACTAACGGAGTTTCCTCCGAAAATTGCAGTTTCCACCTGCTCTCCCCAGTAGTTGCTGTACTCACCTTTATCCACTAGCTCCATGTAGACAGCACCCCGAGAAATGTCATGATCTCATCCAGAGAAAAAGGTTTGGCAAGTGCAATGTCATGCACACGAGCGTAGCTGTTTGTTTCTCCAAGAACTTGCTGCCAAAACGATACCGGAATGTACGCGAAGAAGCTTGCCGAAGCTGAGTGGTCGAATAGATGCTTGAACTGAGGAAGCAGATATGTTGCAGTACTGCCGTCCGGATGCTGGAACAAGTCTTCGGGTTCCTTGCTCTGCGCCTCAGGATCGAAACGCATATTCTTTATGGCTTCCACCTCCGCTAGCGTTGTTGGAAGCTCCATCGGTGGATCAAACAACTCCACACACTCCTCCATGTCATCAATGCTCCCCTCCACTTCAATTTGTTCTCCTTCCTCGACCGCACACAGGTGGCTCCAGCCTACTCGTGAAGTGCTTCCGTGCAGGGATCGGTAATTAGCCTTCCCGCGCTGAATCATGCTGAGGTTCAAGTGCTCATCTTTTCTCTGATACTGCGAGTCTAGCCACTGCACCTGAAACATCGCTCCTTTGATGATCCGACACACGCGCCCGACAAGATACGCACTGCCGACACCCACATATTTGTCCTTGGTCTTCTTCCGTTTTGTCCAGCCCTCTTTCTCTGGTGAAAATGCCACAAGTGTGTCAACGTACAATCCCGGAATGAGCGGAGGTCGGGCCAGACTGTTTCGACGCGTTGCAGCTGATGGAGTTGCTGGTGAACCTGTTTGTTGAACGGTGCCGGTACGCGCTGAGGGAACGCTGGCCTCGCTGTCAGCAGTATCTGTCACAGGGGCGCCGATGCCCAAGGTTTCTCCTGGTAGCGATACACTCTCTGTCGATGCTAGGTTCGATTGCGTCGAGGGAGCCACATTGTCATGAGCTTGACCCAGTGCCCGCACAAGACTGCGCTTCGGTGGCGCCTTGGGCTTTGCCGGACGGGCGCGCTTCGTGCAGGTTCACTGTCGGTCGTAGTCTTTGGCTTATACTTTGAGCTCTTCGGTCTGCCCCGCTTTCGCTTCGGCGCTGACGCTGAACCACCTTCGGCATTCTCCATGGCTGGTACAACTTCAATGACACGTTGAGCAGCTCCAGTTGCGTTCTCATCAGCACTCCGAGTGTTGCCGTCGCTTCTAGCACTGCCGCTTGCAGCAACCGCTGCCTCACGCAAGTGCCCGAGGTTCTCGCCCTCGCTGCCGCCGCCGCCGGACGCTGCCTCACGCAAGCGCCCAACATTTTTGCTGCCGCCGCCGGATGCTGCCCGGCGCAAGCGCCCGAGGTTCTCGCTCTCGCTGCCGCCGTCACCAGGCACCGCCCCGCCTAAGTTATCATTCTGACTCTCCATGTTCGTCGGAGGTGTTTCTTGAGACTGAACAGTCAATTCCGATCGTCAACATCTGCCGCTATTTGCATAGTTAAAGCAAGATAAATGCCTAACTCGCCGTTTTGAAGCCATGAACCAAATTACTGCTAGAAGAGCCAGATTGGTACAGTAGGTGATGAAAAGTTACGCACTACGCACACTCAACTCGTGAAAAAGAGTACTATCTGTGCAGGGTCGGCAACAGTACGGCGATCGCTGGTGCAGGTATCGGGCTTCGCTACTTCATGAAATTCGCTAGCATGTCGGACACTCTTGCCCTCTCTCTCACTCCGATAGCTGACGCCGATAGATTTCAAGTGGGACCTGATATCTTACGGGATCTGGTTCAAGATCTGCCGTCTTACGTCATCACACCAGTCGGACAAACAGCCAATCAAGTGCCATGATCGTCAGAAAAGCGGTGGAAACTTTTTTTTAGACCAATCAGCAAAATGACCAGCTGACAGGTGTGGCAGTACCGTGGCTTATGAAACGGGGCAAAATGCTCCCTTTCATCATAACTTCGCGACCTAGCCCTCCTAAATCCCATCCTCCTTCCACTATCCACAAAGGGCTGTTTCTTGGCGAGCACCGTGGTTTATGTAAGGGGGAAAAATGCTCCGTTTCGCTGCTTAACATCTTGACTTGTATGGTATAGTTTGATTGAGTGAAAACCGCGAGTCTGCCCGCGTGCATGAAAGAGTTAAAAGTGGTCGATTTGGCCGATGGAAAACTCGGTTCTGGCCGCAGCAAACACTTTCGCCATTATTCGTTCGGACGTACGGCTCTCGCAACCAACATGGACGTGATGTGATACATATATGTATCGCACTATAATATTACCATATCATTGTGCCTTTCAATTGTTTTGGCGGGTGGCGTGCTAAAACCGCTTGATTTAAAATATCCCTAACCCCTGTTCCCACAGATAGGCATATATTTAGGCTCGAAATATGCGCAAAGTCCGTCGCTGATTGGCATTGAGATACGACGATTTGGCTGGTTTGGCGGGTAGCTACCCGCCATTCAGCCTGTTTTTGAATAATTCCAGCATAAAATAGAGGCAGCTCAGTACGACATTAATCTTTTGTGTGTGAGCCAGCATCACGGTGTCTACTGATCTACGATGGCGAGCAATCATGCTTGCCTACACAACGAGATGATTTTAATAACTCTTGCGCTTGGCGTGTCAGTTCGGTCCATAGAGCGTTGGTATCAATGCGATAAAACCAATGGAAACGTTCACCCTAACGAAGACAAGGACAAGTCATCGTGATGGCCTCGAGTGGCAATTGACTTTGTAGAAGAATACATATGCACACGTCCATGTTTAATTCTAGAGTAACTCCAACAGGCAACGAAGGATCGTTTTGGAGATTCACTAAATAGTTCTACTCCTACACTTAGTCGGTGTACTCCGTGTTGACCTCAATATTACCAGAAAATACTTACTAAGCGAGCCCACGAATGTGTAACTGCTGAAGTTGAGGGGTTTCATCGTGCTGCGGTCTTTTCACAGTTTATAGGTGAAACTTTAAAGGACGGCAGGGATATCCTTAGAAAGTATGCATGCAACTCGGCGGCTGTTGTATCGTTGCCGTTTTCTCGAGGCGAGAGCCCCGTTGCTTGTGCTACAGACGCTTAGTTAGCTCTAAGTCATATGACTATGTGAATGCATAAGATATAGAACAGCGCACTCACGGTAGTTGTCCGCCAGGTGTGTGGAGTGGTGGCGGCAGCTCCGCCTCCTCCATTTAAGTGTTTTCGATACGTGATTTGGTGCTGCAGGAAACTGGCAAAGGGAAAGTGCTTCTAAATAAACGTTAAAACACCACGGAAAGCAAGCTCAACACAAATTAGAATGCACTTAACCACAGCCACCACCAATACCAATGTCACTTACAGCTCAGATCACAGCGGGTCGTTCCGTCTCGCAGGCAGCCACTGGTGGGTTCTGTGCATGAGCGGCAGCAACTCAGCAAAGTCGATGCCCCGTTAGTTAGCTCTTGATCTCGCACATGGTGGAGGCTGAGGCGACTGGGGAGCTTACCTTTCTTAGAGTGAGGGCGGTTGGCCAAGCGACGTCGTGAATTATCCCTTTTTTAACACTGGCATGCCGCTAATTAGAATTGAATTATTTATAAGCACTGAGTTTTATGTCAGGGTACCGGATAGAATTACGCCAGAGTTACGGCGGCAGAATACCCGAAAGGTACAATACTTGAAGTACAGACAACGACTTACTGACTTAAAAAGCCGGCATTAGTAACAAAAGACACAGACGGGCCTCCATATTAAACATTTTTAGCGAATCAAAAAGCATTGATCTGATAATAGCATTTTTTTCAAACACATGGATATTTCTGGGTTTTGTACAGGTATTAATTGTTTTCGTCCAATCAGAACTTTGCGGGGTTTTAAAGCTCGAGGAAGTTTGACCCTTTCGTGAACGCGAGGTCTTCGCTCATTTTCACTCATTTTCACTATACTATACAAGTCAAGATGTTAAGCCGTGAAAGGGGGCATTTTGCCCCTTTCATAAACCACGGTACTCGCGTTGAAGTTGCTCTCTCCGGATAATGAAATGGAGATGGAATTTAGGAGGGCTAGGTTGCGAAGTTATGAAAGGGGGCAAAATGCCCCCTTTCACAAGCTACGGTACTGTCTCGTCATCCGGATAGGCATTTTTCTTATTGGTCGAAAACTAGCCTTCTGGTGTTCCATTCTCAATTGCGGCACTTGATTGGCTGCACCCCGGCTGGAGTGATGACGTAAAGCGGCAGGTCCTGGACCATTTCCCATAAGATATCGTGTCCCACCATGAAATCTATCGGTCGTCGGTACGAGGAGAGGGCACGAGTACCCGGTGTCCTGGCGAAACATTTGTACTAATTGCTAGATGTACGGCCTGCAGTAACAGCACCAGCGTGCTTATCATACGGCGAAGAACTCCACTCGCTATCTATAGTGTTCTGTGCGAGTGTATAGTGCCTAAATATTCATTGTTCATGCTGGAAGCACGGCACGTCTAGCGGAGATTGACTGGACGGTCCAAAACGCGCGACAGAGGTATGTATCTTGGTTTCACTATAGAAAATATCAACTGAGTCCAAGTATTCACAACTCGACCTTGTGTCATTTGGCATAAAGCAACTGGAATGGATGGCGATCGAAGAGAGTGACTGTGGGCGACGGTATGGAATGGTAGTGGTGACGGCGTGAGCAGGGTCGAGGAGAGGCTACAGAGTGCTGCGTGTAGTGGCGGTGACGGCGCAGTCGAGGCCGCCGCAGGAGTAAATTATGCGTCTGATTGCGGTGGAGGCGAGGATATTTCATACGTGGGGCTGCCGAGTGTAGCGTCTGGAGACAGTGACGAGAACACCATCAGCAAGCGCCTAACTGTCGTAGCGCATGGAGGCAGCGGGGGCTGCGATTTTGAGAACATGTTTGTCACGCTTCCATGTAGCACAGTGTCAAGTGGGGGTGGCGGTGGAGAGGGACCCGGTGTAGCTGCTCCTGCTGTCATTGAGGGTGCTTCTCTTTCGACCCCAAAGCGAAAGCGGGGTAGGCCCAAAGGCTCAAAGAACAAACCAAGACCTGCCAATGAGACTGAACCCAAGCGCAAGCGTGGACGTCCCGCAGGGAGCAAGTCCTCGCCGAAATGCAGTCTAACACAAGCAATGGGTCACGCCGAATCCCAGACACATACAGTGCCTCAACCGCTCCCACAATCAGTGCGACAGGAAGATTCCGCTGCCCCCAATGCTGTTGAGAATGAAAGTGCTGCTGCTGGTCCCATGCTACCTGGTACCATAGTTTCGAGTACGTCTTCGCCAGCTGGAGGAGCACATCGGACCAGCCCAGCTCGACCACATCTGATACCAGGCCTCTATGTTGACACGATGGTAGCTTTCTCACCTGCAAGAGAAGGATGGACGAAACGACAGAAGGCCGAGGACAAGTACGTGGGCATAGGGAGTTCTTACCTTGTCGGTCGCGTGTGTCGGATCGTCAAGGGCGCGTTGTTTCATGTACAATGGCTAGATTCAGAGTACCAGACGAAGGATGAGCGTTTAAACCTTAGCATGATTCAACGTGGCAATGCCAACTACCGTTCCTTGCAAAGAAGAACAGAACTCAGAGAAGCAAGGCTCACGGTGTCATGGGCAAATGGAAGCTGTGCATACGAAGAGGCGCGCCTTGAGCATCGCGGCCAGCTCGCGTTTCACGAATTCGATTGTGGCAGGCTCAAACAAAATATTGTTCCAAAACACGATGGTAGCTAGTTCGTACGGAGGCAAGCGCGAGAAGCAAATGTCGGTGGTATCTTTGCAGTAGGGCTCAGCTCTTCCGTAGACGTGTCGACCATGCGGGCTCCTGGCAATCATTTCCGCACCAAGTCTGTAAACATCCACACGCATCTCGATACCTATTGCTTTCGACACCTTGGTTGCGAGTACCACTTGAGCGATGACATTTCCTAGACCAGCACCAACATCAAGAAATACGTCGCTTCCATCGATATCACCAAGCTCTCGTAATAGTGTTGTGACACCAGACGGCAGCACTTCTCCAACATTCAAATGGGAGCTGCCGCCGTTATAGCTAACCGCAGCACGCGGCACTTTAGCAAACATTGCGGTAACTGCTTCCTCTGCACTCGAAGAAGACAAAATTGGCTGTGCCTGACGAAGCGTGAATGGTTCTGTTACCTTCCCGTCGCTCTCGCTGGACTTTGTAGTTTCTGTGCTAGACCCTAGAGTACCACAACGATCACTAGGTGGCATACCTGCCTCTGCGATTGAACATGAGCGAGCTTCAGGTAGTGAAGAAGCGTCCAATGTACTTGGTAGTGGTGTCGTTGATTGTCCGAGAGACGAATGAGCCGCGAGGCTCCGAAGCTGTTGCGTTATTACTGGAGGGCGACCCCATGGACGGCGCACCTCGGTGAAGAAGCTGGGCGGAAAACGAGCAATATCTTGCCCCCATGTTCGGAAAAGTGCCTGAAGCCTCTGACGTAATGCGACCGCTGATTGTCCTGTAGATCTCATGCACCGAGCGACGTCCTCCCACGTGATCCGCGTTCCAGCATCGATGTAAGCCAGGGCGATCTGGACAAGCTGCTTGTCGTCGTTGAAACTGAAAGTGGTGCGCATGACGGTACAAAATACGCACTGGGCGCAATGTTAGTGAGAATCTTGGTTTAAATATTGAAATGCATCAGAGCCAGTCGTTGCTAACAGGGGAAAAAGTTGTACAGGGGCGGGACGTCAACGAATCGAGTGACGTGCGTGTCATTTTTCTCGGTTTCGTTGACGCAATCTTGGACTTAATTGCACAACTTCGCACTTAAACGCATAAATTTCAGTGGTGTACGCCACACTCCTTAATATATCGTGGGGCTAGGTGAAGCTGAAAATGATGTGATTTGCTGTTACAAAAGTAGGAGGCATGCTGGTTGAACTTCTGTGAAAGGGGGCATTTAGCCCCTTTCATAGCCGCTTTTCTCGCAGATTTTGACACACACTCCAAAGGGGGCAAAATGCCCCTATTGACCACGAAAAGGTTAATATAGAGGATGCCATTAAGTGTGCCGGCTTTGTAAGTCGTTGTCTGTAGTATTGTCAATACTGATGCTAATTTTTGAACTGATGCCGCGCAAGTGCACGGGAAAGCTCTGGATTTGTGTCTAATCTTTGCAAGGATTTTTCCGGTCCGTTTTACCTACTAGATCGACCAGAGAATTAAATAGGTGCGGTCATAGAAAGGCGAATCGCGCACTAAATCGGGCTTGTGGGATGTTACATCGAGCACGACATACATGTGTGTCTTGCCGGCCACTGTGTCGCTAATATTGCTCTGTTTGATCTGTGCGATGGCTTGTTAGCTTCTTATTACTCTGCACTAGAAGCTCCTACCAGCAGCGTCGGCGGTGCTCGTCCCAGTGGCAAGGTGCTTCCCGCTCAGAGGTGAGTTCTACACTCTCTAGCCCCTTTGGTTAGTACTTACCTCGATAAATTCATATCAAAATGAGACCGCGTCAAACAAAATAATACTAAGTCACCTAAGTACGAATCGCGATTTAGACACCATTGGAAAGAGAGGCGTTGCTTCTTTCAATTGTGCCAAAGAACAGCTTCTGGAAGTTGGTGTGGACGAAATTATTGGTTGTTGAAAAAACAATATATCCCTTCTCCGACCAAAAACTCGAATTTGTTTTGGTTGGTTAAGGGTAAAATTAGTCTGCGTATCGAATGGTAGTAGTCTCCGTTCGTAATTATGTGTGTAAGTAGGTTAAAATGTCGTGTTTCAGTTTGGTAACATCGATTTCGTAAGTATCATTTTGATTAGCTTTGCAACATAAGTATCATTTTGAATGCGAAAAGACACGTTCCCGCTGTGATCAGGCTGTCTTCCGCTTTTCGGTCGCTTCACGTGCTTCATTCGCTGATGCGGCACGACGATCGCTGTTCTGCTTTGCAGCCTTGGCCGTTGCAGCACGGTGTTCTCTGCGAGCTTGTTTAGCTGCTTCAGCGTCGTCCTCTTCTGCCACGCTTGGTGCTGCGAATCTCGAGTCTTCTTGAAACTCATCTGGCACGTACTTGCGTATTTTGTTGTGTAAATCGACATCTTCTCAGTATTTTCCGGAAGGTGGGGCTCAGGTTCTCCAGAAAGTGAGTCATCTTCCGTCTAACTTTGTCGCTCTCAGTGAGGATTCCGTCCACTTTGCGCCGAGGGTCTTGCTTAACGGGCTCATCAACTGGTCCCTTCTTACACTGAACTACGCCTGGACTACTGCACTCCATCGTAAGTATCAGCAACACCTGCAGCAAATTCTGCGAACCTCTTAACTAGCCAGGCTGCGTCAATCTTAGATGCGTTCTTGTTTAGCCTGTTTGCATGAACTTTCGCAGAGATGTTGCCCTCACGTACGCGCCTCTTGTAGCGCTGAATAGTTAGCGGTTGCCCACCAAGGTAGTTAGCAAACGACGGCGGCAGACGTGCCCCACTAGCGGTAAGTAATAGTGAAACTTTTCACGTTTACCTTCGCCACGACGTCTTACTGATGTGTCTGTTTGCATCGGTACGCCGATAAGGATAAGAATGCTGGTTGTCCTTTCCCCCTTCGTCATCCGCCCAAGGGAGCATATCAGCCACTCCAACTCGCGCGCCTTCCCTTCAAGGTAATGGCGTTCGCACTTGTCTCCGCGTATCAATTTGCTTACACTCTGCTGCACGTCGAAACCGAACAAGCTGTTATTTATGTCCTCTTCCACTTCAGCTTCACTTCCAGCACTTTCTCCAGTCAGCGCCTCCTCTTTCTCATATTCTATTGATTCGTCGCCGGAACTCCAGTCCTCGTCAGCGCTGTCGTCCGGCTCATCGCTACCTACTTCGTCGATTGCAAGCACTTCCACACTCTCCGCGTCTGATTCCACCGTTGCCTGCGCTAACGACACGTCCACAGGTTGTGAAGATGCTTGGCTGCTACTGCACGGTGTAGACCGGCGTTGTGGTAGGAGACAGCGCACTGGTAGGCAGGCGTTCGATAGCCGAGTCCCGCGCAGCGGCAGGCAGAGAGGGCGACGGTGGGCCGGACGACATGGCAACTGGAGACTGGTATCTTCTTGATTAATTCTCGAGTGACCATCCGGATTTTCAAACACAAAACCGCCGATTTCTCAAAAACTCACATAAGTCCGAATTTAGATGGCCCAACTTTAAACGCGATTATCTCGATAACTCTTAATGGCACATTAGTATCATTTGGTTCTGGGTGGACTCAAATGCAAAGCTCTACAAATTGTACTCAGTGAAACATTTTTCAGCCCCAGAAAGGTCTGGGTAGACTCTGTTTGGGGTTGTATACGGGTCGGCTCTGACTTTTGGTCGGGGTTGTCGGGAGGGATGACGTACAATATCATGGGTTGGACGCTGGTTCGTGAGCTCCTCGTTTGCACCGCCAATTTCGCTTCGCTCATGACGGGCAAGGCGTCGGTAAATAGATATCACACCTTGCAAGCACAACTACTCCAGCCCACGCGCCGACCATTGCAGACCTTCGGTTGCAAATGGTCTCTCTGAGGCCTCTGTGGACACAGATGTTGCCCATCCTGTGTTCAGACTTCAAAAACCACATGGTAAAACACTTGATTATTGTATCTAAAAAGCCAGACCAAAAAGATAGAGCCGACCCGTATATACGACCTCAAACAGGTTCTACCAAAGTCGGTTTCATAAATGCTTGGAGACCCTCTTGATAAAAGGTGAGATGGTCTTCGACATACTTTCTAACACGCGCTACTACGTCACACGGCCACCGTGACGAGCGAGCGGGTTGGTCGCTATCTTCTACCACTCCATCAGATAAAAATAAAGCATACCATCTCTGTAGGGTTCTGACACTAGGACCAAAAATATCACAAACATATTGCACACTAATACCATACACAGGAATAAGAAAGACAGCACGCCAGCGGAAGTCGTGAGAGTACATGATACACTTGTGCAGTATTGGAGTGGTGTGGTGTAGTAGAACGCACAAGTTAGTCCTCCCACAGACACAACAACCGCCGAGCAAGTCGGCGCTTATCGGCCTGTGCTAGGGGTCCCCTAGCGGTTCGGCCCTTCTGGGACAGCAGTGGCGGCTCCCGCCGAGACCAGGCAACCAAGCCAGTCGAAACCTTGGGAAGCCAGCTGAGCTAACTGACTTCCGCCTTGACCCCGTGCCCTCTACCATAGGATGGACGGCGGCGCGCGAGCGCTTTTACGGGTCACCGAGAGCAACGGCTACTCGGCTAGAAGCGTTACGGCACCCCGGCTGACGGGCGTACCGGCTCGCTGTCCTAGCGAGACTTGTCCTTGCGCACTCGGCGAGATTGCCCTGCCACGGGCCGACTTCCTCTTGGCGCTACCTGTCAACA
>BSXT01001130.1:0-17114 GCA_030267785.1 Phytophthora fragariaefolia | reverse complement strand
CTGCTTGCGCTCACGTGAGGTCATCTGCGAAAGTGAACACAAAAAGCTTTTAAGAGCTTCTTCCTTGCCTTGAAGACACTTGCCCTCACACGGGTCAGCTTGTAGCAGGCTGGTTATCTTTTCTTGCAGCTCGTCGCCATTCAAGTTGATGCTTGTATCCACTGTTGCTTCTTCACTGGACTCCTCGAGGTCGCTCAGCGCCAGTTCTTCCTCTTCACTTCCGAGATCATCACTTGAGCCTGGCTGCCACTCGCTGCAACTGCTGCCATCACTGTCGAGCGCCCTATCCTGCGGGGATGCGTCAGCCACGGGAGGAACCCCGCTTGCGGACGACGAAGCTGCCAGCTCCTCCATTGAACCCAGTCGATACACCCGCAGCAAATTTAGAGATTGCGAAAATCCCCCCTCCTGAGAAAATTCGCGTAAGTACGATACTGGATGGTTCATCTTCACTGACCTTTATCTCGAAAACACCAAAATGTTAACTAGCATCATTTTGTTTGGCGCGGTCTCATTTGTATACCGATATCTACATGTACCGGTAGCGAAATGGATGAATATCATCACTTCTCCGACCATACTTAATTTTTGCATGATACACAGTGGCTCTTCAAAGGCCAATCATCTTTAAAATTAGCGAATGACATGGCATCTAAAAATTGATTTTGCCCAATCATAAGGCATAGGGTTAGGTAGGTCCAGTACAGAGGAATTACCTTAAATAAGTGAAAGAGCACTTAGATGTGCGAACACATGGCGACTGCTTGCCATTCACTTAGTAGTGCTACCTTAGGTTCGCTTCTTACCTACTATAAGTTCGCACCTCACACTGGATAAACCGATAGTGCCGAAAGAACTTTGTGTGAAGCCTGGCAGGCCACTGCAATGCGAATCGGTACGTGCTGGAAGTGCGAAAAAGTGTTTGCACGACCAGCTACCTTAGGCGTCATATTAAAAGGAAAATTAGATGCGATAAGAAGTCTAAAAATTGCGCGTACGGCGGCAAGTCGCCTTACACCATTTCTTGATCAAATACAGAATTTTCAAGATAAAGACAATAATGGCTAAGATCAAAACAAAGTCGTGCGATGCACGATGAAGCACTCATATTTAAACGCGTGAGTAAGAAAAAGAAGCATGTACGGTAAGATATTAAATTGCTTATCGAATTGCTTCTCAAGTTGGATAAGCCAACGAGTCACGGCTAGGGCTTCAACGAAATGTACTTAAAGTACAAAATACTCCAGAATGCTCAGAGTAAGCGGTTCCACAAGGAATCGGGACCCGGGATTGTAGACCCGGAGGGGTGCGAGCGGCGAGATCTCAGTTTCCGTCGTCCTTTCAGCACTCGGAACAGTTGTTAGAGTAGCGCTTGTACACCACAGTGACCAACTACGTAGTGCACATGTACAGCGTGTCATCTACAGTCGTTCGACAAATTTATAAACCACGAGCAATTATTTTACATTGGTTTTCTTGGCTTAATCTTAGCAATTCTTATTTTGACCCTGAAATGGTGTAGTAGCAGAGTCCACTATCAGAAGAAGACGCTCGAGCGTACACGTGGGCTCACTGAGAACGTGGCAAGCGACGAGGCTTGGGAAGTTGCTTTGACCGCCCCAAAGAGCCCGCAAAGCTCAACTTTCCGGACCTCATTTCTATATTTTAGTAGCGAATTTACTGTTTAAACACAGAACCGAACTTAAAAAGTAATTCACTTAGATTCAGCAATAGGCCGCCATGTGTTGGCACATCTAAGTGCTCTTTCACTTATTTAAGGTAATTCCTCGCTGGCGAGGCGACCACGATTTCCAGGAAAGCAGCAAGGGCCTCTCGTCCAGCGCCGGCTGGACGCACGGTTCTCTTGGTGCTGTGGCATGTTTGATGTCCTCACGCGTCACAATTTGTGGTCACTAACGCACTAGCGAAACGAGATTAAAGTTCCGGGAACTGTCCCCCCCCCCCCCCCCCCCGAGTTGAGTCAGAAGCGCCACCTGTGGCCGACCATGCAGGCAACGGTCGAAGCGCTGTTGCTGCTGCGTCACAGCAAGCCTTGAAGGCAACTCGCAGCATAGACAAAATCGTAGAACGGATCCATTTAGGACGCCGCAACCGTTCGCTAGGACCTCTCGCCGACTCGAGTCGGGTTCATGCTGTCACTGTGGATGGGGGGGTCAAGGGCAGAGTCTGGCCCGAGCGGAGACGCTGGTGACCTCTCTGGCAATGCTTCAAGTCGCAGGGCAGGGTACAGTCGCCCACCTCGAAGATGCGACACAGAGGGAACACGTCTACCCGCTTGACTCTCGGCGTTTTTGAAGTCTTACTTGAAGAGTTAAGTGCATCAAGCTAGCTACGAACTGGCAAAACAATTTGAGCTGATGCTTCGACGACAACAAAACTGTAATTGATGCGTAGCTCGTAACTTGTAATCCTATCACCGAGGCGAAGCCACTAGCACTCCCTCTCAGAGCCAAGACAGCATGCTGCGACTCGCCTACGAGACCTCGGTGGGGTCACTAAACCACAAAGACGTGCAGCAGGGACGCAACTTGTGCTGCAATTTCCGATACACTTGTGAAGCTTCGTCACCTCATCCGGCAATGCTACCACTTGGGCTCGCTCGGACCTCAACATTATCATTCTTACATCAGAGCGGTGACGTCAAACTGGCGAGAGCAATGCCAAAAAGCTTCCATCCCCAGGGCGTCGTACCCGAACGCGTCCATCTGTCCGACAAGCAGCAGCAAGTGTTGGTCAATATGGCCGACGGCATTATTGCCGAAACATTAGAGAGCTACGAAATGTTCACCAACAACGGTCGAGACCTACCAAGCAACAAGTGGAGGCACGTCAAGTCAAAGGAAAAGGTTCACGTTTACCGATCAAGATGCGATAAGATATTAAAAGTGCCTCGACAGACGTGCAGGGGAGAGGGCCGCAATATGCCAAGGCTTCTATCGCTTTCGTTGATGGACCGTCATTTACGCAAAGTTGCTGGAAGGTCTACGATGACGAAGATCTGGTACTGAGGGAGAAAGACAGAGCTAGCACACATAGTTCATCCGGTTCGTTCTCGCTGGATAATGAATGCGTGCTTTCAAAGGCGAAGCCACCTCATGTACCCCTAGTGAGTGCAACTGGTGTGATTGACGGCACCTTGGAAGACGTCGCATTCGGTGGGTTTGCCAACACAAAGTACTCCTGGATCGTGCGTAGCTCGTACGTTCACAACGACGAGTTGGACGACCGCAAAGTGCTGGCAACGCTGCAACTACCAACGAAGGAAGATCCATTTCGCTCGGTGACGCTACGTTCACGACCCGTCGAGACTTTCTGTACGTCGAATCCATGGGCATGGCTTACGACTCGGACGGTGCGCTAACCTTATCCATTCCATTGAGCTAAGCGATTGCCCTCCGCTAGAAAAGCGATACAGCGTCATCCGTGCGCAAATGACGACTTGCTACATTGGGCGGCAGCTCAACGACGATAGCGTGGAGATGTTCTGCAGAGGATTCGTCGACGCTCGCGGTGATGTTCCGGAGAGTTACTGTGTTTTGAAGCTGGCTCACAACGTGTCAAATTGCTCTGGTTTTGTGGAGTGTTCGAACCTCAAGAAACTGAGCTGGTTGATGGCCCTTCGCCAGCACAGCGGCGCAGCGGGCATACCGCGATCACGGAAGTGCGTTATGTGCAAGAAGAAGCTCGGACTTCTCCTCCAGTCTCCGTCAGGCTGCTTAATCTGCCGCAACGTAGCGTGCAACAAGTGTAGCGTCCAGAAGAAGCTCACAGTTGACGTGTCAAGAAAGGAGGTAGTGCAGAAGAACTTCATGTTCTGCCTGCTTTGTGTTATCGAAGCGAACAGCTATCAGCTTGGGAAGTTGGAGCATCCTGCCTGCGGAGACATTGAAGAATCTAGCCGAACCTGGCTTGCAGTTGCAGCAGGTTGCTACTGTGTATCGGCTATCCAAGCAAAAATTCCTGGTATCATACCTCCCTCCCTCAACGCCAGCGCTTCTCGGTGAGATGCACACCTGCACGGTATCCACAGGTAAGACGAGCGGGGTCTGGATTGTCGCCGGCCACGGTACATGTAGTATGGACACGTGAGCGTTCCCTGACTCGTCAAAAGCTCGCGGCTAGAAACCCGTTCGAGCTGACTGCAGTGGCCCTGCACAGCGCCAAATAGAACTCGTGGACGTTGGCAAACGACACGCACTGAAAAAATTGGCGGCACTTGAAGTCGAGTGTCGCTTTCTCGTGGGGGGGAGCCCTTCATAGCCACCACTCCGTATCAGTTTTCCACTCTATACCCCCCAGATGCTGCTTGGCAACTGGCAGCGTGAACGAAGGTCTCCGCTGTGGATTTCTCAGCGTACAGCAGCATCCC
Organism: Phytophthora fragariaefolia; assembly: GCA_030267785.1. Taxonomy (NCBI): domain Eukaryota; phylum Oomycota; class Peronosporomycetes; order Peronosporales; family Peronosporaceae; genus Phytophthora; species Phytophthora fragariaefolia. The sequence goes on along the minus strand of BSXT01001130.1, from coordinate 12,724 downwards.
AGCAATACAAGTAATACACGTTCTACATGTATTTAGTCGGCTAGCTTTTCATGCTTGAGTCAGGGCTCGATGTCCTTGTGAACGGACACGAAGCAGTGATAGTCTGGAAGCAGTGATGGGGATATGTAGAGTCTGGAAGCAAACAACCGGCCAGCAGCCTCGCGAATCTCGGGACCCCGCGACGGTCTCCACTGATCGACATCTGGGCCGCTCAAACGGTCTCTGTACACAACGTTGCAGATTCTTCCGACTCAAGGTCAAGCTTCATCAACGCATCCCTCAGCTGTTCACGCAGAGGTTCCCTCGCGACCCGTCATTGCGAGACTTACTTCGACGTCGCAAAGCCGACTGCTTTTCAACGCTTTTCCTGTTGGCTGTCATGCCCAAAAGCTTCCAGTCTCAGGGCGTCGTGCCAGAATGTGTCTACTTGTCCGAAAAACAGCAGCGACTATTAACTGACCTGGCCGACGGCATCATCGCCGAGACACTGGAGACTTACGAGGCGTTCATCGCCAACGGCCGAGACTTGCCAAGTCATGAGTGGAAGCACGTCAAGTCCAAGGAGAAGGTCCACGTTTACCGATCCAGGCACGACAAGGTGCTCAAAGCTCGCCGACAGTCGCAAGACGAGAAGGATCCGAGTCGTCCAAGGCTTTTGTCGCTCTCGGCAATGGAGAGACACGAGCGAGAGGCTTCTGGAAGACCTTACGTATATGATGACGAAGGGCCAACTCTGCAGGAGAAGGACAGTACCAACACCCATAGTTCTTCCAGTGACGCTGGATCGTTTTCTCTAGACGATACCTGCGTGCTTGCACATGTAAAGCCGTCGCACGTGCCTCTCGTCGTTGCTGTCGGTATGGTCGACGGCACCGTCGAAGACGTGGCTTTTGGTGCATTTGCCAGTAACAAGCGATCGTGGCTCGTACGCAACTCGTACGTACACAACGACGTGTTCGACGACCGTAAGGTCTTGGCAACGCTGCAGAGTCCGAGCGAAGAGGACCCGTTCCGTTCGGTGACGATCAAGTGGGCGACGGGGAGCTACGGCACATTCACGACGCGTCGAGACTTTTTGTACCTCGAGTCCATGGGCATGGCGTACGATTCCGACGGAGAGAGGATATTCTACAACCTGATCCACTCCATTGAGCTAGACGACTGCCCTCCGCTGGACAACCGCCACAACATTATTCGTGTGCAGATGACGACGTGCTACATCGGGCGGCAGCTCCATGACAACAGCGTGGAGATGTTTTGCCGAGGATTCGTAGACCCGAGAGGGGACATGATTGAGAGCTACGGCATTTTGATGCTGGCCCACAACGTGGCTAATTGCTCCGGCTTCGTTGAGTGCTCCAACCTCAAGAAACTGAGCTGGTTGATGGCACTTCGCCGACGCAGCGATGCCGCAGGCGTACCGTTGTCGAGCGAGTGTGGGGTGTGCAAGAAGTCGCTAAAGAAGCTCGGACTTCTTCAGTCTCCGTCAGGGTGCGCGATCTGCCGCTGCTTAACGTGCAACAAGTGCAACGTGCAGAAGAAGCTCACGGTGGACGCGTCCTCCAACGAGGTGACGCAGAAGAACCTTACATTCTGTCTGCCATGTGTCCTCGAAGCAAAGGGGCTCGCAGCATGGGAAATTGCAGCGTCCAGCTTGCGCAGTCCCTGATCCAGGACTGGCCGCCGAACTATTGTCCCGACGGCGCTAGTCAAGAATCTGGCGATGGTGACTCACGTTTAAAAGCTGCAAATTGTAGCTCGCCGGCAGCACGAGTTGACCAGTGCAAGTGGTGTCGAAAGTCTCACGACAGACGAATCCGAACGGGTCGACGAGGCCCGACGCACTCGATGCCCCCAACGTCGAAGCATCGCAGCGACGCCGTTATCCCCCGGAACGATGGAGCCACCTCCAGCGCATCGTTGCAGACGTAAATTGTAAGCAGCCAAATGTAAGCTACATATGAACATGCCACCGTACAGTGGACCCCCCCCTGCTCGAAAGCACCGAAACCGTCTTGACTCATTCGAGCAAACTAACTTCAAGGCACGTTTCCGATGATGTCCTCGACCTGCTCAGACGTGGCAGGCCAAGATCGGCTCGGCGCTTTGCCGCTTGAAGCTCCGCGCTGTTGACGACCGCAGCAGCGCCGCATAGAAACTTCCGCCGGTGCAGACCAAGCGGCAGTGGCGTCGCCGCAACCCGAGGCCGGACGTCGGTCGGTCGACCCGCAGACATCGGGCGCAGAGCCTGTCCGCGGGACCTGCTCGTCGCGTGGAACCGCGTGGCCGACGCCAATGGCCACGAGCCACGCAGCGGCCTCTGCACCCCATCGCGGGTGTGGAGCCGCCAGGTCGCGTTGACTTGAACTCAACCGCCGGCAGAAGACGCGCCGCTGCAGCTTTTGCAGGCGCGTTGGCTCACGCCACGAGCGGCACGATGACGGCCCCCTCGACGGGCGCAGCAAGCGGCCGCAGACGAGGCCGCAGCAGACGCGGCCGACATGACACGGAGACCGAGTCGACGACGCGGCGATGCCGTCAGAGACGGTGGCACCGTCACGGTGACCGTGGCCGGGCCACGGTGGCCCACGGTGACCATGGGGGGGGGGGCAGCCATCCAAAGCCGCGGCGAGCAGCTTCGTGTGCGTGTCACCTCATCGCGCCCCCGGCCTGCAGCCGCCCCACCGAAGCGTGCGGTCACTCGTAGACTTGGCGCGTAGGCCGCACGCAGCACATGACCAAGTTCCAGCTCGCCCCGGGCGTCGTGCCCGAGCGCGTGCACGTGTCGGCGGCGCGGCAGCACGCGCTCACGGAGCTGGCGGACGCGCTCGTGGCCGAGACGCTGCAGAGCTACGAGGACTTCACGGCCGGCGGCCGCAAGCTGCCGCACGACCAGTGCAAGCACGTCAAGTCCAAGGAGAAGGTGCGCGTCTTCCGCTCGCGGCGCGGCAAGGCGGCCAAGCCGCACACTCAGGCGCTCGACGAGAAGCAGCCGAGTCGCCCGCGACTGCTCTCGGCCTCGGCCATGCAGCAGGCCGCGGCGTCCGGCCGCCCGTTCGCCTTGGACGACGACCCCGGCCACGACGACGAGAGCAGCAGCAACACGCACAGCTCCAGCAGCGACGCCGGCTCCTTCACGCTGCTCGAGGACAGCGTGCTGGCCGGCGTCAAGCCCCCGCACGTGCCGCTCGTGGTGGCCACGGGCTCCATCGAGGGCACGATCGAGGACGTCGCGTTCGGCGCCGTGGCCAACACCAAGCACCGCTGGCTGGTCCGCAACTCGTACGTGCACAACGACGAGTTCGACGACCGCAAGCTGCTCGCGACGCTGCAGGCCCCGGATGAGGAGGACCCGATCCGCTCCATCGTGCTCAAGTGGGCGACGGCCAGCTTCGGCCCCTTCATGACGCGAAGAGACTTCTTCTACCTTGAGTCCATGGGCATGGCCCTCGACTCGGACGGCGAGCGCGTGTTCTACAACCTCATCCACTCCATCGAGATGGATGAGTGCCCGCCTCTGAACCACAGCCACAACATCATCCGAGCGCAGGCGTCCATGTGCTACATCGTTCGCCAGCTGAACGACGACAGCGTCGAGCTCTTTACTCGCGGATTCGTCGAGCCCCACGGCGAGATGATGGAGAGCCACGGCATCGCCCTCCTAGCCCAGAACGTGTCGTCCTGCGCTAGCGTCATCAATTGCTCGAACATGAAGAAGCTCAGCTGGCTCATGGCGCGTCGTCGCCACAGCGATTCGTCGGGCATTGCTTCGTCGAGCGACTGCGGCGTGTGCCACAAGTCGCTGAAGAGCCTCGGCAGCCTGCTGCAGACGCACTCGGGCTGTCCGATCTGCCGCCGGGTGACGTGCAGCAAGTGTAGCGTACAGAAGAAGCTCACCATTGACACGTCCAAGGACGTCACGCAGAAGAACTTCACGTTCTGCTTGTCCTGCGTCCTTGAGGCCAAGCAGCTCTCGGCCTGGGAGGTGGCCACCTCCGCCCTGCACGCTTCGTGATCGAGTCCATAGACAACAGTAGCACTGTATTTAACAGGACAAATAAATGCAGACCCACTCCTGTCAACGAAACTCTTTTGCGTGCCACACCGGTCGAAGCGCTGGTCAACAAACTTCAACATCTGGGCCGATCCAGTTTCGCTAAGCGGCACTTCAAAGCTGACCGGCTGTCGCGAGATCGAGACTCAATCTGCAGTGCAGACGACCCAGCCCAACGTCGAGTGCTTGCACTCATGATTTTAACCGAGGGAGCTCCCTGTTTTGCGCTCGATTGCGGGCAAACATCCTATTTTGCTGCATCATTATGAGCCAGGCGTAGTTGGTCTTGGCGTCGCGGAGTGCCTCCTCGATCGCTTGCTTCGCTTTCGCGAGGACGAAGTTGGTGCAACGGCCTTGATAACGAGCTGCAGGTCCACACACTTGGCGCGTCCTGACAATCGATTTGACGAGATTGCCAGCCTCGACTACTGCAGTGAATGACGAGAAAGTCTCAGGCACTACATGTACCTCGCTTGCTTGCGTCGTTTGCAAGGCCGTCATCGTAGCACCAGACTTAGTAACAAGTAGTTATCGCGTCATGACAACCAATTAACGAGATCGCCATTGGAACGGACGAAACACAAAGCAACTACATGTACATGTGAAGCAGCGGAAATGGACCACGCGCAGACTTCTCAATTGAACAAGCGATCAGGTGAAGCCAGCATGATCGGGCTACTGTATAGGGACTGCGACTCCCGAGACTGCATCGAGGTACTGTACTCTGCTGCTATGGGCAGTGCCAGTCCGTGGCAAGGGGCAAGTCAATGCATTGATGGTCCAGCAATGCTGGATGCCGAGCCATGGCCAACGAAGCGATTTCGAGGAGGAGTTGCAGCCCCACTCTTTGCGCGCCATGTGGCGCGGTATACTGCAACGGGCATCACGGTGAGGCAGATGAGACCGCGGCCGAGCTCCTGCTCGTCCGCACTCGCCCCGGAAAGCTAAACTTCGGGATCGCGACCATCTCCATTAGGCGGCGACAGCGCCGCGAAAAGAGAAGACCGTTCATTTGGCAGCGAGGATGTCCCGCGGACGTCTAAAGCGCGCGATGCCGCGACGAAAGTTTGCGAAAAGTTTGCCGGCGAGACATCCGCGGACGAGCCGACAACAGCGCCGCGCTGCCGCGCAGGAGACTGCGCTTCTGGTCGCAATGCAGGGCCGTGTGCATCCATCTTGCCGAGCTTCCCATCTCCTCAGACAATCTCGCGGCTTGCAGCTGGGCGGTCAGTGTCTACTGGCTGCTGCACTGCAGCCTGCATCGCTTTGCTCGAGGGCCACACCGAGGTGACCAGTCCTCACGTCTTGAGGTGCTCGTCATTCGAGAACTCCCAGCGAGGCCGCAACGCCGGACTCGCCAAAGCTGAAGAAGCTGCCCCAACCATGAACAAGTGCTCCCTCACGCCGGGCGTCGTGCCCGAGCGCATGCGTCTGTCCGAGGACAAGAAGCAGGAGTTCACCGACGTGACCGACGCCCTCGTGGCCGAGACGCTGCACACGTACGAGTTTTATGTCGCCAACGGCCGGAACTTGCCCAGCAGCGAGTGGAAGCACGTCAAGTCCAAGGAGAAGGTCCGAGTCTACCGTACGCGGCGTGGTAAGCTCCAGAGGTTGCACACCCAGTCCCACGACGAGAAGGACCCAAGTCGCCCGAGACTCATGTCGGAGGGTGCTGTGCAGCACCACGCCGCGCACGGCAGACCGTACGCGTATGACGACGACCCCGTGCCTGACGTGGACGTCAGCACCAACACGAACAGCTCATCAAGTGACGCCGGTTCCTTTACGCTGTCCTCGGACAGTGTGCTAGCCAAGGTGAAGCCATCCAGTGCACCCCTCCTCGTCTCGATGGGTCAGATCGACGGGACCATCGATGACGTCGCTTTCGGTGCGCTCGCCAACACGAAAAATTCGTGGATCATCCGCAACTCGTACGTCCACAGTGACCACTTTTACGAGCGAAAGGTCCTGGCCACACCCCATGGACCTACTGAGGAGGATCCATTCCGGGCCATGACCGTCAAGTGGGGGGCTGCTAACTTCGGAGCGCTCACAACACGCCGTGACCTCCTGTACGTCGAGTCCATGGGCATGGCGTTCGACTCGGATGGCGAACGCATTTTCTACTACATCATCCACTCGATCGAGCTGGACGACTTCCCGCAGCTCGAACTGAGCCACGGTATCGTCCGCATCCACTTGTCCATGGCCTACATCGCTCGTCAGATCACCCCCGACACTGTGGAGCTGTTTGCTCGCGGCTTTGTTGACGCCCGCGGAGACATGATAGAGGGCTACGCCGTCATGTTAATGGCTAACAACGTGCTGTCGAGTGTGGGGATCGTCGAGTGCTCGAACCTCAAGAAGCTGGGTTACCTCATGGCATTGCGGCGACGCAGCGACGCGTCCGGCATCGACTGCTCCTCGAGCGAGTGCGGCGTTTGCAGCAGGTCTCTCAGCAAGTTCGGAACACTTCTCCAGTCGGCGTCGGGCTGCCCGGTTTGTCGCCGCGTGACGTGCAGCAAGTGTAGCGTGCAGAAGAAAATTTCGGTCGACGTGACCAACGAGGACGTCAAGCAGAAGAGCTTCACCTTCTGCCTGCCCTGCGTGATCGAGGCGAAGGAGCTCTCGGCGTGGGAGGTGGCTACCGCCTGCCTGCGCAGCCCTTAGTCGGCGCCTGACGAACTACTTACAGGTAGGATAGATTATTTAACCAGACAAATATACGAAGGTCGCTGCTAGATCACGCTGTCGACTGGCTGCATACAGCGAGTAGGTTCACCCTCAGACGAGTCCAGCGTTGCAAGATTGTTGTTCCTGCCGGCGCTATCGCTAGATCAGGCGACTGGAAGCATGAGTACCCGTTCGACGCGAGTTCCGCGGGCAAGAATCGAGCGATTGTACTCCAGCGAACTCGCTCCATGGTACCGTACATGTATCTCACTGCATGCGAGTCTGCACGCTCGCCACGCGCACATGGCTTCGTGGGATCAAGTCCCTCCTTCGAGGCCGTCGGTGGCCATCGCTTTCGGGCCGTGGAGACCACAGTGGGAGGCAACATGTACAGGTAGTATTTCGTGCCGACCACGCGCAGAGTCTTACCACCTCGCGGAAGCAGCTCCGTGACTGCGAATTGAAGGCACCTCCCGCGCGCATGCTCTGTGCGCGCCAGCCAGCCAGCTTCTTCTAGCAGGAAGGCCGTCTGGCAGACGGTCTGCTGGCCAGCTTCCAGAGCCGAGCCGAACGCTGCAGACAGCGCGGTGACCTCGCACACGTTGGCACACGCATCAAGCCTATGCGCCGGCCTAGTCAGCCTTTGAGCCATCATCGCCACTGCCATTTCAGCACTGACCGAGTCGAGTGCACGTTGACTCACCTCGACTCAAGTCGAGGCGCAGCTTCGTCATCGGAGACTTTGGCAGCATGAAATGCCTCGACGCAGCGCTGCCCAAGCTCCTGGAGCTCTCTGCAGCGCAGCAGCAGGCGCTCACAGACCTGGCCGACCGCATCGTAGCGGAGACCCTACAGGCCAACGAGGACTTCATCGCCAACGACCGGCGGGTCGACGGCCGCGTGTGGAAGAAGGTCAAGTCACGCGAGAACGTGCACGTGTACCGCACGCGCCGCTCGGGCAGCAAAACGCGAGGCAGCAGCGTCGGAGTCAACGAGAAGGACCCCAGTCGACCAAGACTACTGTCCAACAACGCGGTCGAGCAGCACCAGCGTGACGCCATCGCTGCCGGCCGTCCGCTTGGTTTCGTGAACGACGACGACGAAGCTCATGGCGACGAAGCCAGCCACACCAACACGCACAGCTCCACGAGCGAGGGTGGGTCCTTTGCCATTGAGGAGAGCGTCCTGGCCAAGTCCAAACCGTCCTATGTGCCACTGATAACCGCGGCCGGCATCATGGACGGGTCCGTGGAGGACGCGGCGTTCGGCTCGCTCGCCGATACCAAGTACGCTTGGGAGGTGCGCAACTCGTACACCAAGAACGACGGGTTTGACGCCCGCCGAATCCTCGCCACGCTGCAGGTCCCCAGTGAGGAGGACCCGTTCAGGTTCGTCGGCGTCAAATGGGCCACGCGTGACTACGGCACATTCATGACGCGTCGCGACTTGGTGTTCTTGGAGTCCTCGGGCTTCGCGCTCGACTCGGACGGCGAGCGCGTGTACTACAGCTTGGCGCACGCGGTCGAGCTGCCGGAGGTGCCTCTCATGCCCGAACGCCTCAACGTCATCCGCATGAACCTCTCGACTTGCTACATCATGCGGCAGCTGAGCGAGGACAAGATCGACGTCTACTGCAGAGGGTACTCGGACATGGGCGGTGAGATGCCCGAGGGCTTCAGCGTCAGTTTCTTCTCCACGGCCGTCGCCGGCGTCTCCGGGATGGTCGAGTGCTCGTACCTCAAGAAGCTTTCGTGGTTCATGAGCCATCGCCGCCACAGCGACTCGCCTGGCGTGCGGTCGAACCACTGCGGTGTGTGCGGCAAGAGCGTCAATAAGCTCTCGAGCCTCGTGCAGTCCAGCAGCGGCTGTCCGATCTGCAGGCTGCCGGTTTGCAGCAAATGCAGCGTGCAGAAGAAGCTGTCGATCGTGTCGCCCGAGGACGTCATCCAGAAGCAGTTCTCCTTCTGCCTCTCCTGTGTGATCGAGGCACGGAAGTTATCTGCATGGGAGGTCGCCACATCACTGCTCACGGCGTCGTGATGAAAAACCCTGAGAACGTGTTGTGTGATGTGATAAGGTGCGTGCACGTCCGAACAATGCACCGGAAGTGGCGCTGTTGCGAGTACATGTACTGTGCCTCCTGGTAGTATGTAGCGTTACAGTACACAGAGACCAAGGAACTGGGGCCCAGGAAGCGGTGGCGGAACACAGCAGCCTAGACAATAATATGGTCTGGAGGCCGTAGTCTCATGCTAGAATGCAGAGCTCAAGTGAGGTGCAAGACTGGAAAATATAAGGATCGACACTTGGTTCGAGTTCGTATCCGTGGGGGCTTCACAACAAAATCTGTGAGCCCTTGAAATTCAAGTTGTTGTCGGGAGCAGCATGGCCAATCGATCTCAGCTTTGCAACGTCGTGGAGTTGCTGCGAAACGCAGAGGACCGGGAGCTGTCAGTTTCGGCTGGAGACGCGGCGCCGGAGCGGATCTCCCAATGGGTGTGTGCCATGGTCACCGTGATGGTGATCTCTGCTGGGATTTGAGATGGATGCCATGTGCCATGTTGCCATCGGATCGCAGCACAAAGCTCACGCGGCCTCTATGCTCGTGTCACGTTGTACAGTACCGGTATTTGACTCATTCATCGTGCAGAATGGTTGACTGGATGCTTGCTGTCGCTGCACTACATATAGACCTGGTTAGCAGCAGGAACTCAGTACGTGTATCGATCCACGAGGTGGTAAACGCACGCTCGCGCGCATGAGTGCAGGCAAATGTACTGCTACATGTTCGGTAGTTCCTGGCAGAAGAAGCATGGTGGCTCAAGATCTAGGCACTCGCAGTGCGAGCGCCTAGATCGCGAGTCGCAGTGCCTAAGCGACGTGGCGACGCGAGCTCGAGCAGAACATGCAGAGAAACATACATGCACCATTGTGCAGCACACAATATGACGCGCTCGACCTCTGCTCGCATGAGGATGTTGCAGCCTGCAACTTGCAGAGCTGGTGCTGATGAAGTCTGGTCAAGATTGGTTGGAAGGTGGGCGCGGTGCCGTTTCGTGTCCCCATCTCGTGGCATTCTCTCTCGTCTCCTGCGTCGTGCTACCGCGCCTTCCTGCATTGCAAACGCTCGCAGCCACTTGAAAACTTGCTTCGAGCGTGTGCCACCGCTCGCATTAGCTAGGAAACAGCGAACGGAGGACCGTTGATACCGTTGATTCAGATCCTTCAGCGATGGTCTACACGGGTGCGGACAAAATCATCCCGGATCAAGTGCACCTCACGAAGGAGCGGCAGAAGACTTTGACGGACACCGCCGACCGGGTGGTGGCCGAGACTCTGCGTGCTTACGAACGATACGTTGGCAACAGCCGACAGGTGGACTCTCGACTATGGAAGCATGTCAAGTCCCGTGAAAAGGTGCACGTGTACCGCACCCGGCGTTCAGGTTCCAAGCGCCTTAACCGCGCGAACGAGAAGGATCCGAGTCGGCCGCGGTTGTTGTCGAACAACACGGTGGAGCAGCAGCAGCGCCAAGCCATGGAAGCAGGTCGACCGGATGCCTTCACCCCCGACGAAGAGGACGAGGAACCGGAGCACGCAGTGGAGAAATCTGCCAGCAGTGTTTCACACTCGCAGCATACACAAAGCTCCTCGAGCGATGCAGGGTCCTTCTCGGTTTTCCCCGAGGAGAGTGTGCTAGAGAAGGTTAAGCCGTCACATGTGCCTCTGGTCGCCGCAATCGGCATCATTGAGGGAACCGTTGAGGACGTCGCCTTTGGGGCACTCGCTCACACGAATGAAGCCTGGGTTGAGCGAAATGCGTACGTGAAGAACGACGGGTTTGATGCCCGCAGAGTGCTCGCCTCGTTCCAAGGGCCGAGTGAAGAGGATCCATTCCGGTTCATCGGCGTCAAGTGGGCCAGCCGCGACATCGCCGCGTTCGTCTCTCGACGTGACGTTGTGTTCATCGAATCGTCCGGCATCGCCTTGGACTCGGACGGCGAGCGTGTGTACTACACTCTAGCTCACTCGGTTGAGCTCGGTGACGTCCCCGTGCTCCCCGACAACTTCAACGTTGTCCGCCTGAACCTGTCGATTTGCTACATCATGCGGCAGACTTCGGAGACGCAGATTGAAGTGTACGCTCGAGGCTATGCAGATATGGGAGGCAACTTGCCGCCTCTTGTAGGTTTGAACGTCTTCTCCCAGGGTGTCGTCGACGTGGTGGGCATTGTGGAGGCCTCGTACCTCAAGAAACTCGCGTGGCTGATGGGTCGTCGGCGTGCCAGCGACGCAAAGCCCCCCCACACAAAGGACTGCGGTGTCTGCGGCAAGAGCACGAAGAGATTCAACCTCATTCAGGCTGGAGGCACCTGCGCTATCTGTCGACAAACTATTTGCCAGAAGTGCAGTGTCAAGAAGAAGTTGCTCCTGGACGCAAAGGAGGATCTCCAGCGACTACTCACCTTCTGTGTGTCGTGTGTCATCGAGGCCCGGCAGTTGTCTGCATGGGACGTCGCGACGGCGCAACTGAAGATAAAGCAGCGTCGATAAGGCAGCCAAGAAGTGGCTGCTGAGCAGTACAAAATGAATAGAGAATTTTAGAGCTAAGCTTACATACTACATGTACTTGTAATGAATGTGCAGGAGTGTTAGCTTCGGCTTCAACGTGACATCGCACCGAAACGCAGAGTTGCATTACTACATGAGCTGCGTGGTGCCACCTCGGATCACGCTCCAGTTGAACGTGAGTCATGGTGGAACTTCTACCCGAGCGAACAGCTCGAGCTGTTCGCCGTGCCCGCTTGATCGAGGACACTCTGCCGGCCGCGCAATTGTGCAAGACACATCAAGCGTGTGCAGCTCGGACGTTAAACGACGTTAGTGGAGGCGGCTTGCATTGCGAAAAGTGCATGGCTTGCCATGGCCCTCGTCCCAAGGGAGAGCGAAATCTTCGGAACCCGAGACCGGGGCCGAGTCTATCCACGTTGACAATCGTCGCTGTATGTTGCAATCTGCTGTTACCCGCGGATAACGAATCGCTGGTGTTAGGCTATCGCCGATACTGTAGTGTACATGTATCGGCGCTAGGAAGTCCGTGTTGCATCTTCCATGGAGGCGGCGCGGAGATACGCAAGTCCCGAGCCGTAGGAAGAGACGTAGGAGAGGCGCGAAAGAATCGATGGCGCAGCGGCGGAGGTGCGTCGTTCACTGAGCTGCAGATCAGCTACACCGCTCGAAGTGACCTACAGGCCCGCGCTCGGTAAACGCGCCGGGTTTACAGTACATGTACATACATGTACATGCGCCGCCGGCGAGGAGTCGAGCCCCATCGCGGCGGCACCGACAATTGGCGGCCTCCAGTGTCTCAAGCAAGAGAGCGACAAGTTGTCGGGCAGCGCGCGCCCATGTGCATCTCCCCTCAGACCTCTCTGCTCGCTCTCTCGGTGTGCCGCGGCACCGCCACCAACGTGGCAGCCATGCGGCGTGGCAATCGCCTCGCTCGATTCGTCCGCACAGATGATCACACGCCGCCTGGTAGGTGGCCAGCGCTTCCACATGCCGTGGACGCGTCGTGCAGCGCGGGTGATCATCAAGTCGCCGCGGTGACCTCCTGGCGTCCACGCGGCCCCGGCGCGCGGCTCCATTGGCCCTCCCCTCCCCATCCACGCCCGGGCTCGTTTCTCCGCCGACGCACTGAGCAGCGGGTGTCGCCGGCCGCTTCTACCGACGCGGCGTCGCGCGTGCCAGAAGGCGGACGCCCCGATCCCCGTCGCCGCATCCCGCGGCCAGCCGTAGAGGCAGGATAAGGTCTCCGCTACGCCCTCTTGAAGCTTCCAGCATGACGTCGGCCCTGCAGGCCGGAACGACCGATCCCCCAGCTGCTGCCTCACGGCGAGCCATGGGTCGCTGCCGCCCCACTTCGCCAAGCGCTCGCTCCCCCGCGCGGCCGCCGTAGCAGTTGCAGCAGCAGACGCCCCCCCCCCCCCCCCCCCC
>BSXT01001129.1:0-29141 GCA_030267785.1 Phytophthora fragariaefolia | reverse complement strand
CATGCACTAATGGATACATTCAGGTGGGCCACATGCAGTGTGGTCACCATTCATAGTAGGAAGCACTACTATTGGCAGAAAGCAACAGATATCTGCCAATAAGAAGCATGCATTAGGACAGAGATTTGGCCAACCACTCGTTGGCAGATCCTCTCTTTATAGATATCAGTTTTAGGAGGCAAGGCCGAAGTTAACATTTCAAATTCAGTTCTCATATATACCAAAAAGGGTTATTAATAGTCTTTATTTAGATTTAACTATACTTGCAGAGCCAAGTATACTTATTCTAAATTAACTACACCTACGCTTCCTCCTACACGTCGCGCACACGTGTAAGCTAAAGTAGTGAGCTAAGCCCACTACATTGAGACTCGGCCTAGATTTATGGCTCCCATTGGCAGGTCCTATTGCAAGATTTATCTTCACCAGGACCTATAGGATGGCACTTGAGACTTAACCCCCCCCCCGTCACTAAGGCTTGATATAAGCAGCATGTGAAAATTACAGTATGGCGTCCATATGTTCCCACATGCTTGATATCAAGCATGTGAAAAGCCCATAAAGCGGTCGATTGGTCCAATTTGGTACTCGATGCACAGGGCTTGGGGTGGCAACGGCAGAAAGAAAGTTCCATGTATCCACGCTGATCATGGCCAGTACATACCCTTCCCCCAGTGATGAGTGGTGGATGCTGCTTCATTCAAGAACTTTCAGGGTCGAGTGACAATACCAGCGCGTCGTGTGAACCGGCGCGAGGCCGAAGCATTTCATCGTCGTCTAGAGGGGAGGGAGCGCGCCGATCGAGAGCGGCTCGTGCGTGAGCATCGCGAATACATCGACGGCACAAGGGACCACGACGCAGACTTTGGTGACGAAGAGCAGAACGAGGACGCAACGTCCGCGCCGCGCACGCCCACCAGACGGCCAAGGGTGACGGTGACGACTTCCAACAGTTCAGCGCCACGGCACCAAAAGAAACGGGCGCTCTCTACGGTTTTCGACATGCTGACAAAGACGCCAGGGCTACGTGGGAAAATGCCTGTAGCAGCGCTCAACGCCGAGGAGCTGGCCGAGCAAGCTGCGATTGCTGAGTCGGAGTTGGATGACGACAGGGATGCGGACTACGACGAATTGGCTGAAGCGATGCCGAATGGTGATGCCGAGTACCTGGAGGCAACGACGCCGCCGGCAACTCCACGCAGTAACCCCTCTCCGAAGCGGCGGAAGACGAAGAAAGCAGTACCGAAGCAAGCGGCGAAAGCCACAGGGAAAGGGAAACGAAAGCGGGCAGCTTTGACAGAGCGGAGTGCTGTGAAGAGGCCGCGAACAGAAAGCCCCCATCTTTCTGGGATTGATTCTGCGAGCAGGTACATTGCATTATACTGTACGCGAGGTTTTATATGTGCTAACTATCTGTTCGTGTGTTTGTTCTTGTGTAGTTAGGCTTCTTTAGACGCTTACTTCGGAACTGGTTCCGCCTTGACTTCTCCAGCAGGGACTCCACTGCAGCTTGCGCAACAGACTGCGGCTTGTCCACCTACACCAACGCCACATTGCACTTCCACAGCCAGGTACAGGGTTCATATCATGTATATCACGCATGCCGATACTCGAAATTCTAATGGCATGCTGTATATCCATCATGTTGTCAAAGGTCGCTCGAAATGGAATCGTCGACGAGCACACATGCAGAACCCCCCACCACCTCGGCGCCACGGCGTCGAAGCCACTGAAGATGAATACGCTCTTAATTCCGACTACGAATATTCTGACCCTGGTTCGGCCGAGTGGTACGAGGGGACGGGAGAGCTCTTGCCGCCGGGCGGTACAGCGGTGGATAGCGACAGTGAATATGATTCAGGGGACGAAAATGCTGAAACTGCCACCCCACCTGCTGGCGAATCCCTCGCGTCGAGTCGCGCGGCGTCACCTGAAGCTAGTCCAAGGTTCCAGATTTCTGCCAGTGATGTGCCACCGTCTGCAACTGCGCGCCGCGCAGCAGTCGCTCAGAAAAAACAAGAGCGCGAGAGATGGAAAGTTGTTATCGACAATTAACTTGAGCCCGAAGGGCAAGACTTGACCAAGTTGGCAAACGACACTAAAGCGCTCAAGAAAATGCGGAACGATGGCTGGGAAACAGGTATGTCTTGTATTTATTTGCGATATCATGCATCTTATCACCTGACACATGCTTGATATTACTACATGTAGACCCAGACCATTTTCCAGTGCACGAAGTGTTTCCAGGGCTCTACGATGGCGCTTTTGGCCAAACTGCGGAAGTCTTAGGCATTGCCGAGTCTCCGTTGGAATTGTTCCTATTCTTCTTGCCGCGCAAGTTCTGGCTGAAGGTAAAAAAGAGTCCAACCAGTACTACAAACAGAGACTGCCGGGTCGGATGGAGGCAAATTGTCGGGCGCAGACGGGAGATAATCAGCTCACATTGAAGCAGATTTTCGCGAACGAAAAGCGGTTGCACAAGAAGATCGAGGCCCATGAGATTCTGCAGTGCATTGGTCTGCTGCTGGCGCGCATGCTGTGTCCACATACGAGGCGCCTCTCTGACCATTGGGCTGCGAGTTCGGTAGGCGCGATACCTGTTGGATCCTTCGGCCGCTTCCTGAAGAGAGACCGATTCGACCGCATCATGGGATCCCTTCATTTTTCTAACAACGCTGCCCCAGAAGCAGCAACCGACAAGGCGTGGAAGATCCGGCCGATCGTGGGGACACTGCAGCGGACATTCCGAAGCGGCTACCGGACTCCGCCAATTCAATCTTTTGATGAGGCAATGGTGCCATCGCGAAGTCGCTTCAACCCCATGTGTCAACTCGTGAAGGTCAAGCCCCATCGATGGGGTACCAAGTCGTTCATGAGCTGTTGCGCTCAAACTGCTTACTGCCTACGGTGCGTTCACATCCATGCGTCTGCCAGAGTGGCAGACGCGTGTTTTTATTTTGGATTGCTAAGTCCCACATGCTTTATATACTGCGAGTTTTACTACGGTCGTATGTGGTACTTACTTATATCATGGATGTGCTTATGTCAGATATGCTGTATATCAAACATGTACCGGTTGGAAGTCTATTGCGAAAAAAACGAACAACAAGCGTCCAGCGGTCCAACTCCTGCTGATGATAACGCAGGGCCTGCTGATGATAACGCAGGGCCTGCTGTAACATTGCGGAACAGGAATGCGGTGCTTCCTCCAAAGCAAGATGGCGTCTACTATGCGGTAGTTACCGACCGTTTCTACACGTCGATCCAGAACGCCCTGCAGCTTCTTGAGCTGTGTGAGCAACGTGTACTCGGTTGGTACCATCCAGACCAACAAGAAGGGCTTTCCCCCGGCGCTCGTCCAAGAGAAGTCGAAACGTCCGAAGAACATCCCGCGCGGAACTACCAAGACCGTAGTCGCAATGTCGGTCCCTCAGATGAGCGCAATGGTTTGGTTTGACAACACCATCGTGTACATGTTGGGCTGCGGAACGAGCCCTTTGATGTCGACATGCGGTACGTGTTCATTCTATTGATATCATTCATAATTGTTACTAAGACAAGCTGTATGTATGATATGTAGATCGACGACTCCCCCGTACCCAAGGTCAATCGGAAACGATCCCGTGCCCGTCAGCAATGAAGGCGTACCTCCGCTGGACGGGCGGGGTCGACGTGCATGACCAACTGCGTCTGCAGCGCTACTCGCTGCAGATGTCACTGCGCTTCCGCAAGTACTACAAAAGCCTGGCGCTTGGTCTGATCGACATTGCTATCGTCGACAGTTTCCTCGTGTATCGAGAGGTATGCAAGATGCGGGGAGAACCCCCGACGGATCGTGCTGACTTTATTACGCAGCTACATGCGCAGCTTCTGGCTATCGGCCCCACCGAATTTGCTGATATGGTATGCAGCACTTTAGAGCTCTTTTCTTCTAGTTCCAACCATTTATGTTTAGATGTATTCGCCAGGCCCGGCCACACCGACATGTGACGACGCCAGCTCTACGTCTGGCCGGCACAGGCTTGAGATGGACGACGAGTGGGTCGAAGTCACTGGAATTCGCAAGCGGCGCCAACAACAGTGCAAGGTCTGCACCATTCGCAAGGCGGTTCGCTCCAATCGTCAAATGACTCGGTTCTACTGTGCGAAGTGTAGCAAGGGCTCCAAGCGGCAAGTGCTTCTGCTTGATATATGTATTGCTAACGCTGAACTAATGCATGATATTATGCAAGTGTGTACTTGTGTGACAAAGTGCGTCAAGGTCATTATCCCAACAACAACATGACCTGCTACGAGATTTGGCACCAACTTTGGCGTAACGGGACTGAGCGCCCGCAACCGCGTTGCGGTCGTGGTATCCAAATGAGGGCCCCAGGAAAGAAGTCCGCTGACGCAGATGGAGAAGCAGATGACGTTCAAGACACTACGGGTGGCGCGCTAACAGCATTGCACCCGACGGCGCCACCGGTGGCACAGTCGAGGAGAATCGTGACAACGGCAGCAACGACGGCGCTGCTAATGAGGAGGAGGGCGGCGCTGGCAATCGAGAGGAGGAGGACAGAGCTGGCAACAAGGAGAGCGATAACACTGGTCACGAGGAGGGCGACAACACCGCGCACGAGGAGGGCGACAACACCGGGCACGAGGAGGGCACTGACAAGGAGAACCCTTCTCGTTCTGGTGGGGCGGCCGATTAAAATGGTGGTGGCGCTGGAGAGGCCGGAGTCGCCTGGTAGGCGTAGGGCAGAAGAGAGGTAAGACTGCGTAAGTAATCGATCCCTAGCTTGCATTTCACGCGTTTCGCCTTCTAGTTCAAGACACAATTTCGCATTCGTAGTTGTCTTGCACGCGTCTAGCAGCAAAGAAAAATCACTCCCAGTAAAAGGGTCATTTCATATCCGCCATATCAAGCATGGGCTCTACGGATTTAATGAATGACGCTTGATAAGCATCATGTGGTCCCATAAACTGGGCAGGTGAATCGACTTTGTTCCGAGATACGGTTGAGATACGGTTCCTGTACTTTTTTCATCAATACAAAGTCCAAGTAAAGGCTTTCTTTAACATGCTTGATATTGTGGATTTCGTCTAAATTTGGTCTTCTCGGCCGATTGGACAAATCGACCAACAATCGATAGAGTGATAAGATTTGCTAGTTCAATCGGCGGTATTACTAACTCCCGCAGTGCGGAATCCGCCACCAAGGTGTATGGCCACCACTGTAGACGCAGTACGAGTTTATCGTATTCTTGACCGATTGCCGAACTACAGGAAAAACTCATTAACAGGGACTACTAAGGTATAGTATTCGGTCTTTGAGTCGTCGACAAGGTGACGCTTGAACTTGAACTGCATTACTTTGGCCCATTCAGCTTCACTTGCTTGCGCCATCGACCATTTTCCGCCTTCGTTAATACCTCTCCCCTTCACACGACCCCCGAAGGCCACCCAAAGCTGGTGGACAATGTCCTGAAATGTTGAGCCAGTAGCAACAAAGTCCGGAAGAGTATTGTCAGACGTATCTCGTTGACCAACCGTAGATTTCAGGATTGGCTTAACAACAAGTTGGAAAAGAGAGGCCTCCGATGGTGTAGGTACCACACGCGACGCTATTTGTGCTGCTTGCGTTGCCGGCTGTGCCGTAGTCTGGGTTGGTCCTGGGGACCCGGCCTGGTCGAGTTCTGCCACTTGGTTCGGTTATGAATGCTGTGGTGTTGTCCTGTGGCGGGGGGTTCCGCTACTTGCAATAGTCCCTAGACGAGTCGGTGGAGTGCAAACGCGCGCTGGGTACGGCGAGACCCGCCCGCTGCGTCGCGCTGGGGTTCTGGATGCCATTTCCTTCTGCAGAGTTGTCAAGTGACTAATGAAAACCTGGATTAGATCATATATTTTGATGCTCCTTACTGGGTCCGGCGATTGGTTGGGCGATTGACCGGGGCGATTCAACCAATCACCCTCGCCAGTTTTGAGTAGAACTCGCAATATCAAGCATGGGAATCCGGGCCTCGTGACGGAGGGGTTAAAATATGTCTCGGATCTCAAGCGATTTGGCTTGCTTTCAATATAATCAGTGAAAGCCAAGGAATCGACGAGCACTTGTCATCTTCAACCATGGGCAAAGGGCAAGATTGGAGTGAAAGCGAGACTGCCGGCCGTGGCTAGAGATCTCGGAGGACGCTGTTCGAGGGGCTGGACAGAAGAGGAAGGCCTTCTCTAGTCGGTTGTACAACCATTGACTGGAGAACAAGAGCGCCAATGACGCAGATGAACACTCCGAGATCGCAGTAATTGGTCGGTGGAAGAAGATGCAGCCAGAGGTGACGAAATTCAGCGGTGTGTACAGCAAACTGAAGAGCAGGGAGCGCTCGGGATGGAGCTAAGAGATGTACCTGGACGCCGCGATAAAAGTCTACGCTGTCAGCTACAAGCTGACGTTTGAGTTTCTTGCTGCGTGGAAAGAGCTGAAGGACATGCCCAAGTGGACCAGCAAGCTCACGAGCGAGGCCAGTGCAAGAGCTAAACGCAAAGCTGGTGAAGATGGTGATATGTCCAGACTGGAGGCCCGTAAAGCAGCAAAGAAGAAGAAACCAAATTATATTGAGAGTTCTACCATCAGAGATGCAGCCCACCTTCGACAGCGGAGAAGAAAGCCAGCGTGATTGAGCAGCAGTTGCAGGTGGCGATCTTCATGCAGGACCCACATTACGACGAGTCTAAGGAGTATTTCGCGCTGCCGCGGAAGATAATGCTTGAGCACCTCCGAAAGAAAACCGCCTCCAATGCTGGCGCGCAGCTAGTGACTTGTGAAGAGGGACCACATCAACCGGGGCCGTCGGGAGAAGCTGGTCCTGGGGACAACAAGGAAAACAAGACCAACGATAACGCGGAGCCGTTCACACAGGTGTTAGTTTAAACTCTGGGGTGTTCTACGTACCGTCAAGCTAGTGAAATAGCACTACGAACAGGCTCGTACTTATTTCCGTTCGCCAAACCGACGCCACACGTGCTCGATCAGATCATTTTTAACTCGTAGTGAAGGTTTTCGTCTTCAATGGCACACAAAGCGTTGGCAATCATAGTTTATGGGCTCTCAATTGCGGCATCTGTTCTTACGGGGCTCACCCAGCTGTCTTCAAACAGATAGTCATGCGTCAATGAGCTGAATTGCATTTCATCCTCGACAATCATATCGTAGAGTATGATGCAAGCCATCATTACGTCGTTCATAGCATCCACATTTCACAGCTTGCACGGTAGAGCTATGCTTTGGAAGTGCTGCTGCAGAACACCAAAGGTGCGCTCCACATCTTCCCTGACTGCTTTTTGTGCGACCGTTTATCGCTTTCGTTTGTTGCCCTGTGGGGCACTAATACTGGACTGAAATATTGCCCAGGCAGGGTAAATGCCATCAGTCAGGCAGTACGCCTGGTCATAAGTTGCTCCATTAACGGTGAACTGTACACGAGCGGCTATGCCACTTACCAAGTCGTTCAGCAACGGAGAACGCTCAATTCCATTTAAGTCATTGTTGGGCCCCGGTATTCCGTAGAATGCATGGCAAATCCACAGCGACGGAGATGCGACAGCTTCCAGAATCACAGTGGACGTCTTCTCTTTGCCTTGAAAAGCTCCTTGCCAGGCGGTTGGACAGTTCTTCCAGCGCCAGTGCATACAATCCAAACTCCCGATCATTCCAGGAAACCCACGAGCAGCATTTCTGGCAGCAGCGTTTCCAGGTCATCTGGTGTTGATTCCAGAATTTCACGGGTCGCGAACAAGTGTCTGCCAAGGGTCGCCTCCAACGATCTCCGGGCTCTTGGCCTTCCTGGGGGGAATCCTCCCTAGGGAGCCCAGGAAGGAGCAGGGCGGCTGCAGCGACGGCTTGCGCGTGACCATGGCCGACGACGGGAGTCGGCACAGGAGCAGCTCGCGCGCGACGACGGCGATTGCGCTCCAAGAGGGCGGCGACTCTATGGGTCGTTGCCACGGTGGTGGGAGGCCCAGCCTTCGACCACTCTTTCAAGCTCGCGGCAGGCGACCGCGGTTCAAGCACTCAAGCCACGCCTCCACGGAGGCATTTGGGCGGTGTCCTTCGGGATGCTGCCGTCATCCGATGTTGTTAGAGCCTAGGCTCACGCATCCTTCAGCACGCGCAGGACGAACGCGATCAACGCTCAAGTCAAGTCTCCATGGGACAGCGGCCGACGGCCGCACAACAGGAGGTGCAGGGCCCCTGTCCTGTATCTGCCGACCTCGTGGGTGGCGAGTACGAACCACCTGACCTCGCTTGAGGTCGCGCTTTGCACTAATTTTCAGACTCTCCCACCAGCCTCTGGTCCAGAGAGCCCCCTCCCTAGTGACGCTTTGCACAGGTGAGGCCCCCGGTCTTTGTAGTCGTTAGCGATGGTATTAGCTAAGTGACGACAATGAACCTCAATTCAAAAACAAAAAGGTCATCTGGAGTTGGCTTTCGAAGATAGTCTGGGCCTAGCATGCGAATGATGCTCTCACAGAAGTACTTCAGCGTTTTGAGCACGGTAGACTCCCCCATGCGTATCAGCTCGTCAAGTTGGTCTACAGAAGCACCGTACGCTAGCATACGTAATGCACAGGTCACCTTCTGCTCCGGGAGGAACCCAAGCCGCCCAGTGGCATCCGGGCGTTGAACAAAGTAGTTGCACTCCTCGTCGTTGACTAAAACATCCACAATGGCATCAAATAGACTTCATATCATACGAAATCGCCGGCGAAAGTCTTCTGAGCATGTTCAACGACATACATTCATAACAGATCACGAGCAAGCTGTAAGTTCGAAGTGTATACAACAGAAGCAACACGCACATACGCTCGTCGTAAGTCGGGTTGTCCCCAAAGTAGTCGTTCATCAAGCGCTCTCCCCAGAGCTCGCTCTCAGGTTCCTTGTTAGCTCGTTTCCCAGGGACAGAGCCTCCATGCTTGACCTTAGCTTCAGTTGTGTCGTCTCTGGCCAGGTAGATGAGGTAGTACTCCTCGTCCGAGTCATCAAAGTTTTTGAACATCGACGCGCTTCCCCACTCCATCATTAATATGTAGGGGGAGTGGGCTTTTATATTTTTATTTATGCTAAAACAACGAATTAGAATTAGACCGTTGTTTGGGCAGGATGCCTTCAAAGCACAATACTGTACGTGTGTATTAATACAGCGCGATGCTCTTGAAACGGTTCAAGAAGAGCCTCTTGTTGAGCACGATTGGTAATCTGTACCGAGTTTAGCAGAATATAAGCATAATATACCATATTATGTGCATTTCAGTTTCAGTTTCTAGGTGGTGCAGTATTTGTAGTAGTACAGTAGTAATATGTTTAAAAAATAACTTTTCCACTCAACACATAACGGCCGCAACGAGGTTGGGGCCATGATCTTTTTCCTTGCGCTTGCCTTGTGCAGTCCCCTCAAGTTCTACTGTCCCTATCTTCGTTCGTGCGTTGCCATCGTTGCTGTGGACAGCACCAGGGCTCGGAAAATAAAATTAAAAAATGATTTTTTTCAGAAAAACGTAATAAGTAACTGCAATACTGGCGACGGCAATCATAATTACTGCAATTATTAAAAGAATTGATAGGTCTGAACGGTGAATGACCCTACCAACCCACTTCGCAAGGGTTCGATCACCACACCTGTCGAGATGTTGGTGGCTGTCACTAGGACTTATGGTCCCGAGTAGGGTCCCGCGCCAATCCAAATGTACCGGCGACGGCACAAGACAGTCCACCAGTGGATATTGGTTTTGCTCTAGTCAACTGATAACCTCCCAAAACAAATACCAGCATGAAATGGCGCGCGAGTTTGACATGATACTTGCCAATTTGGAAATGAGCGAGTTGGCTGAAAGAAGAATTTAGCTGAGTAGGCAAGGACTACTCGATCGACCTGGGCTCCTGGGACCACCAGCTCACTCGTTTCACTCTTTACGTTGTGGTAAAAAGTCAATATACTTATTACGGGGCCAATGTTATATTTTACGGGAACCTGGTTTTACCAATAATCCGTTATTCCGTCACTATAATACTACAATTATTATATTATTATATTATAATTATTTTTTTCGAGCCCTGGACAGCACCATCTCTCTGCTGTGAGGTCCATGGTATCGCAGAGTCAAGTGTACATACTGTACTGCATGTAGCTTACCAACCACCCAGGACGCAACACAAGGCCATGCTTACGAAGTTCCCATTGCCTCAACGATGGCGTCAGCGAGGGCAACCTGTACATATTACGCGGGTGCCGTTGCAGATTGCGCATTTCTGGCAGAAAGTTTCTGCTGCAACCATTGTCAGAGCCACGTCATTGCGCTTGAATCCGTTCCCTCGGCGCGGTCCCTGGCATTAGGCGCCGCACCGAACCTGTCGACCTCCGGGAGGCGCCGGCACGTCCGCCTAGTCTTTTGCCAGTGACGTGCTCGGGCAGAGACTGGAGCTAACTTCTCAGGCGGCGCGAGTGCTGAAAGATCGCACTGGCGAAAGACAGCGGATCGGTCCGCTGCGAGCCGGCAGCGCTGGGCTCGGGGCAGCGCCAAGCAGCTCTCGCGTTCAACATCGTCGTCGGACTCAACTCATCGCGACTGGCTCCCTGCGGCCTGTGACCAGGCAGGGAACTTGAACTTGTCTTTGCGAAAACATGTTGACAATAGAATTTGACATTAGCGCCGGCATACTCTGAGCGAGTGGGACGAGAGGTGTATCCGGAAGACGCCACTCCGAATGCCTGGCTTCCGATCTCGGCAGCGCTCCTGCGCCGAGCTGTTCGCCGCCGCGGAGGTGATGCGCTTCCCGGACCTCGGCCGCGGTCCGCAGTTGAGGCGGTCCGGTCGTGTTCCTCATCGCGGCCGGCTATATCGCGGCCCAGGCGAGCAGAGACGCCAGCGCGCCCGCGTGCTGCACGCGGCGGCACCTGGGTTATGCTTTGCCCGTCTCGGAGATTACTAGAATCGACTTCTTTTTTTTTTGTGCTAATCATGGTGGACATTGGCAGCAATCCTACGGGGACGTTGGCGCCTGCAGCACAGTACTATAATAGTACAGTAGAATGGCTCACTGCTGCTGCTGGTGGCATCCGCGACTTCGTCAATGGACGCCGACTGCCACGGCCGGCGGTCCATCTCCTGTCTGTCTCGTGGGAGCTCGCTCGCTGTCCCATCGGGCAGGATCGGGCGCGGTACTGTACAATTTAACACTGTCGTCGCAGTCGGAGCGCCGCACCGAGCAGCTCGTACATGTAGCGAGGTCGTTCGCCGCTTGCACGACACGCGCCGGTCTCCGGCTACCCGTCACCGACCTCCAGTGGAGACACGGCCAACAGGCCGGACGACGGCTCAACGGGGAGGGGGCGAGAGTCAACCGCCGCTATTAAGAGCGCGCGTGTATCAGCACGCACGGAGGAGAGCGCACGCCAGTGCAACTCGTCCGCCAAGCGTCGCCCGCGTGCAAATCGGGTGGTCCCGCTCGACTGTCAATCAAAGTTTCGCGAAATTTCGCAATACACAAGCGGAAACTTGCACTTGGCGCGGGTTCGTCTCCAGTCTCACTTCGCCACCGGATTGATGGCGCGCAGCTCGTGAAGCGCGTCCGCCCCCGAGCTCCTCGAGTCCCCTCGCCCCGCCCCGCCCCCAGCCGGCCGGCGACCCCCAGGCGCGGCCGGCCGACGCCTCCCATGACGACGCGAGCGGACGCGCGCCGAATCGACCGCAGCGGCGGCAGCAGCCAGCGGATGGCGCTCAGCGCCAACAAGAGCAACAACTGGCGCGCCAACTACCTGCGCGCGCTCAACATCTTCACGCCGGACCTGGCGCCGCCCGCCGCAGTCGCCGCCGGCCGCCGGCGCGCGCCCTTGGCAGCGGACGAGCAGGCGCGACGCAGCAGCAGCCGCGGGCCGGCGCCTTCCTCGAGCAGGCCGAGCAGCAGCAGGTCCGGGTCGTCGTCGCGCAGCAGGAGAGCGGCGTCCCCCGCGGACGACAAGGCGCCGAGCTACGTCTTCGGCCTGCGCTCGCACCTGTTCCGGGCGCGGAGGCTGCCGACCCGCAGCGACGTGGTGCTGGTGGACCGCGTGTCGGCGCCCATCGAGATCCCCACGGGCGCGTCGGCGACGTCTCCGAGCGCGATCCCGTCCGACAAGCTGTCGGACAGGAGGGACGCGGACTCGCGCCGGCTGCGGGGCGGCAGCCACGACGGCCAGAACTCCACCGGGAAGCAGCCCGTGGTGCAGCTGCTGTCGTGGGAGGAGCCGTCCGTGATGCTCGGCAGCGGCGGGTGGCCGCTGGAGAGCGACAAGCGCGACAGCAACAGTAACGACCTCAGCGCCGCCTTGGCGATTCCCAGGAGCAGAAGCGACGGCGGACGCCCGAGAAGATCGTCACGTCCATATTCAGGTCCGCACGGGATTGCAGAGGACTGCGAAGACACGGAGGACGAAGACGCGGACGCGTTGACAAACTCAGAGGACGACGACGACGATGACATATTTAAGATGGAGTTCGAGGGCGAAGGCGCCGGCTCCAACGCCAGTAGTAACGTATTTAGGAGCAAGCGAGCGAGCAGCGATCGGCGGCCCGTCGAGTTGCGGCAGCGACGGCCTGGAGGCTTCGACGATTTTGACGACGAGGAAGACGATGTTGTTACGCCTCTGTCGGCGTCATTCGTGCCCCCGCACCAAATGGTGGAGCGCGGGTGCTTCTCGCTGGGTCTGCGGGATGAGCTCAAGCGGAAGCCTGGCGTGCACCGTTAGGAGCGGAGCAAGTGTAGTACTTCAAGCAGGGTAGTTAGTCAAAGAAACTCATTTTGGGAGATTAGAGTGGTAGGAAGGAAGCCGAAGCAGCGTCAATTAGAGCCCAGGAAGGGCAACATCAAGTTATGAAGCAAATTCAAGCGTCGTGCACATGTAGCTACCGTAGTAAGCATATTCGTTTGTTGATGTGAGTCATAATGACTTGTTCAGCATTAGATATGTTACTGTACATGGAACGAGAACATCTAACTTTACACCTACTTCGCAAAGAACTAGACTACAAACAACATCGATAACCTACCTAATAGTAATATCTACTTGCGCTTCCACTCACTCGCTGACGAGTGCGAGGTGTGTGAAACCACGATGTTGGTGAGCCCATGGGAGTCTCCAGAGCTGTCTCCAGGCCACTCTCCATATTGGTGGAACCCGAGAATGACCGGTTCGCGACGTGCGGGATGCGGCTTTTCTGGTCCTGTGCGAAAATCTTCTTCCGACGACATAGCTCTTCGGGTAGCACCTCATAGATAGCAACGCGCATGTTCACCTGCGGGACCATGTAGTCGCACAGATAGTCGACCGAGTAATTCCTGGTTAAGACCTCTTTGTTGGTCATGAGCCAGTCGGCAATTCGTCTTGTGATCAGGATCTGGCCTCCAGCTCCTACATCGCTCACCTCACTAGCGATAACCTCGGACGCTCCAGTATAAACGGTTTTGCCTGTGACAGCATGTGGACTGTGGTGAAGGTGCCCATCGGAACCCATTGCATCATGAATACCCATCCGTACGCGCAAACCACGGAAAATGATCCGATGAGCTGCTCGGCGCTTTTTGGTTGCTGGTACGAGACCGTGAAGCTCCTTGGGCCAGTCAGCGGCAAGCAACTTAAGCTGCACATCCATGCAGTATGATACGGCCTCTCGAATTGTATGGAAGGCCAGCTGAAACGAATCGCCCGCTGTAGTGATCTCATATCCGCGGTATGGTGTCAACAAGGAACGGAGTATATCATCGTGTATTTGAATCGCCCGTTGCATGACCTTGCCGTCGTCGATACCCCACAACGCACTGGAGGATTCAATATCTGTCACGACAAAAACCGGGTTCATAACTGGAGGGGAAATCGACTGTTCTCGCTCTTCAAAGCCTGGTGCGTCTCCTCGGTTAGACTCCACCACAAGCTGAACTAGCATGTCGTCGGGTATGCAGCAGCCGCAAAAGCGTAATGCACAATGCAAACTGCAGCCAGTGCAAAGTGCGAGAGCGAAACCTGTAGCGTTGTACACCACTTGGCTCAGGCCGATGTAGCTTAGCGTTGCTACATCACGTGGCGAGTACACGTACGTGAAAAGAGACGTGACCTCGTACTGAACGGCGAATACTGCGTACACAAGCATGATCCGCTTAAGCCGCTGGTACACAGGAGATACCTTAAAACTGCCATTGATCGATTCAACATCACGCCCCTTGCACTTGAGTAGGAACAGCATCACTCCCATGTAAGCTAAAGTCACAATCTGCATGATGTAGATACACAGCGCGAGACGATATGTGTAGCTTGAATAACCCCCGCTTAGAACGCTCAAAATGACAACCGCAATAAGGAAGCACACAATCAGAGAGTGACCCAGGATGATATACATGCGAATCTTGGCTTGCTCTTTGGTAGTGCCTCGGTCCATCGATTTAGCAGCGATTTTTGAAAGTTCGTAGACGAGCGGAAGCACCCAGAAGGCCACAGCAAAGTGCATGACGTCGCAAAAGCATAAAATCGTCGTTGGGAACAGTCGTCGTGAAGCCTCGAGATCCGTCGTCGCGTAGATTCCAAGCTGGTCCAACTGCTTACTAGTGTACGGAACAGCGTTGTTACCGTCGACAAACTCCTCGAGCGGCAGCATAACCACCCACACATAGTAGCTTGCTCGTCCGAGTGTGTACAGCCAAAGGTAGGCGAAAAAAATCAAAAACAACCATCGCACACTGGAAACTCGAAAATCCCAGTCTCGGTACAGCTTGACCGCGATTAACATGGAAGACACGTTGGAGAGTAGTACGGAGGACAAACCCATGGTCGCCCATATCATCACCATGGCCTATAGATAACAATCGACGCCGGCCCCGGGAACTCGTGAACCGGCGCACGATCGTGCGCTGATTCTTGGCCGTTATTGTTGGCCGCGTCGATGCTCAATGCC
The DNA here is from genome assembly GCA_030267785.1 of Phytophthora fragariaefolia. Taxonomy (NCBI): domain Eukaryota; phylum Oomycota; class Peronosporomycetes; order Peronosporales; family Peronosporaceae; genus Phytophthora; species Phytophthora fragariaefolia. The sequence continues at coordinate 14,180 of BSXT01001129.1, read as the reverse complement.
TTGGATGAGAGTGCGCTGTGCCAACCTCCGACAAGATGAACGGGTTGGGGGCTCACCCATCTGTTGAACTGGATCCGGACTCCGTTATTAATACTGGAGCTCCGCCAGACAAACACACAGGGAGTTGGGCACCAGCTGGGTGCTCGACCCTCTGCCGGTTCTGCAACGGCACTGAAAAGGACTTGCTCCAGCGAGGTGACATGGGGTTCTTAATACCGGTACTGTAGCACCACCGAATGGATATTTTGGTGGTGCCATCTGCGTCCACATTGGAACGGCCGAAGTTGCCTCGGAGGCGAACGTGGGCGTGGATGGCTGCGGGTCTTTCGACTCGAAAGTTTTGAGGGATTGAAGCTCTCACCTCGTTACTGCCCCACGTGTCTTTGCATTGAAGAACGACGCAGCCAAAAGGCAACGATCACGAGCTCGGGATCGGGATCGAGACTGCTGTAGGATAGGGCTCGTAGAAAACGCCGCGATGAATTATGCCGAGCTCCACGTGGAGTCCACGCGTCAGATACACGTACCGGTATCTACTGTATTAGTGCAGCGCGAACGACCCAGCAGAAGGAATGGGAACAGTCATTTCGTCCCACGTACATATACAGGTACTGTACCACCTGTAGCAGCCCCCCACCAGCAACTCAAGCTCACCTGAATTTTACCAAACGGTGGAGCATCCGTCGCTTATGTTGCATACGTCAGCGCATGAAGCGAATCCAAATTGGGTCCTCCTCGGGTCCCAAAGCGCGCCATTTTCCCCCTTTTTCCCGCTCGCATGCTCGGGTTCCAGTACGTGGTGGCCAAGTCGCGCGAGCTGTCGTCGGCGCTGGATCGCGAGCTGTCGGCCGCGCGCCCGCCCGCGGCGCCGTTCGGCGCCGTCCCCAGCAGCGTCCGCGCCGAAGCCGCGGCGCCGATCGCCGTCCCCGCGGCGGCGGACGCGCCGTCGTCCGGCCGCGACTTCCTGCGCGCCACGCGCGCGCGGCACGCGCGCGCGGCGCACAGCCACCGGCAGCTTGTGGCCAGGTGAGCGGCGGCCCCGCGCGGCAACTCGCAGTCGCTAACGAGAACTTGACGGGGCACGTGTGTACCTGTATACGTATACCACCGCAGCGGGCGGGAGCTGGACGCCGCGCTGGCGCGCGCGCGCGCGGCGCTGCAGGCGCAGGCGGCCAGCGAGCAGTTCGTGGCGCAGCACTTCCAGCTGGTGGCGGGCGTGCGGCGGCAGCTCGCGGGGATGCGCGCGCTCGTGCGGCGGCTCGCGGACGAGGCCGCCGACGTGGAGTCGCGGCTGCTGCGGCGCGGCGAGGAGGCGGCGGCGCGCCAGAACGCGGCGCTCGCGGCCGAGCAGCAGCGCGAGCTCGAGACGTTCGAGCTCGGCGTCGCGCGCCAGTCCGCGGGCCGCAAGCGCGAGCTGCGCGAGCGGCGGCGGCAGGCGCTGGCCAGCGCGTTCCGCAGCGACCTCGAGACGTACCGCGCGCTGGTGGCCCACCACGGCGCCGCGGCGGCGGCCGACGCGAGTCGCGGGGACGCGGCGCACGACGGCGTGACGCTGGACGACGTGGACCTGGTGGTCGCGGCCGACGCGGAGCAGTTGGACGCGTTCTACGACTCCGGCGCGGACGACGAGCCCCAGCGCCCCCGGTTGGCGTGTTCGGCGGCGCCGACGGAGCTCGAGGAGGAGGAGAAGAGCGACGACGAGGAGAAACGGCAGGAGGAGGGAACGCCACTAGAGGCGACGGGAGGTTGGGAGGGCGGCGTGGTCGACGAGGAGGAAGTTGGGCACGATCGCGAACGACAAGCGGCTAAGCTCGACAACTAATCAAACCGAAAAGGGTCCAGGACCTGCACTGCCACATGAGTTGATGCCGTGCGATCCGATCCGTCACGTTGGACGCGTCGCTTCAGTGCAGTTAAGCAAAGGCGAAACGGAAGCGATGGAGGCCAAGAGGACTGCTGCGGTGTCCGAGTCCGAGTTGAACAAGGCCAGCAAGGGGCTGCACGCCACGAAAGGCACGCGAGAGCATTCCGATTCTCTCGAGTTTGATCCCGTGGTGGCCGAGAAGCTCGAGGCGCTGTACGAAAAATTGGACGGGGACATCCAAGCAATCTTCGAGGTGCGTCCTTTTGAAGTGCAGCAGCTTCTGCATGAAGTACTTCGAAGTAGTTTACTTACTAGTTCGTTGACATCGGGTGGATGCTGCTTTGAAGGAGCTGGACGAGAATCCACGCAAAGCACTGAAGTATCCGCCGACGTCGGCCGCAGAGTTCGGCAAGAAGTATGCGCAAGGCTTCTACACGATGGCTGAGGCCAAGTGACTCAACGCGAATGCTACTCCGCTGAAGGAGCAAACCTACAAGTCAATTTCTGGGGCTCTTTATCAGGCTAATAAACATCTCATGCATCCACAGTCAGCATATTTGGTTTGGCTGTGGTTCTATCCTACAGTAACTATTGTTTGTGTCTCCACTGCGGCATTACCTTTCCCAGCTTCATCTTTCTTGGCAGCTTCGTCAGATGAAGCTGCAGGGTTTGTTGCGATAGCTCCTGCTGTGCCGTCAAGCGTAGTGGTGGCGCTAGGAGCTACCGAGGCTTCGGGTTTGGGAAGAACTTCGGGGGTTTCTGCAATAGTGAGAGCACGTTTTGATGCTGCCACAAGCTCAGCGACAGCAAGTCTGTACTTGGCGTTCGCTTCAATTGCGTACGTTTTCACGGGGGCTTGGATTGCTTCCCATGTCCGCATTGCATGCCCCGGCTTGCGTTGAAGACCGTTGCTTATCGTTTCTTCTTGCCAGTGGCGAACTAGTTCATAAGGACGACTCGAATCGCGCTTAAACCCCAATCTCGCGTCGGGGCGAAATTTCGGGCCCACGGACTTGCGGAAGAAGTCTGTGAACTCTGGCAAGATAACTTCGCTCGGTGCTGATCTCGCAGAAACAGGAGGTTTGGTCTCGATCGCTACTGGTACTGGTGCTTGAGTGGATGATGACGATGTTTGCTCAGCTGCCCAGGCTGTTGGCACAGAGGGGGCCACCAAAGAATTTTGAACCAAAGAATTGGCTGCTGTCACTAGGGCCCCAGCCACATCTCCGTCTTCTTTTCCATTCCCAGCGATGTTTGCCGCCACTGTCACTCCTGCTTCAGCTACTTCGGGTGTAGGCTGAGGTGCTGGGTCGGTTGTAGGAATATCTGTTAGAATGATGTCTACTGCCACTTTGGCGGATCGCCCTCCATTCGGTTGCTTCACCGTGCTCGGGGTAGCGGTAGGTGGAACGCTACCAGGCAACGGAGATGGTTTGACAGCATTTCGCCCCCGCCGACAGAAGCAGCAGCACCTGCAACAACAGAACTGTAAAACTGGGCGAAGTCGACGCCAAAATGCTGTGAGAAGCTTGCCAACAGTGCTGCGCAGCAATGGTAGAAGTACGCCCACCCAAATAGCAGACAGAAAAATGCCGACCAGCACCAGAATGAACATGATAACCATGACCATCACATTCACATGTAAAACTTTGACGACGAAGCCATGCTGTCCCAGAGGGTCAAAGGAAGTGGCTTGCGACACAAGTTTGTTGTACATTTCTTGAGTACTCGTGGCTCCGTCAGTGCTCAATCCCAGCAAATTGAAGACCCAGCCAAGCTTTAGCGTTGGTGCCTTGAGCAAGTCCGTGTTTCCGTACATCCAAGATGAAAACGCTAGATGGGCAACCAGCGCCCAAGGCAGCATACCCAGCACAGTTTCACCCAGAACCTCATCGTATGCCGTTTTAACACTGTACAACCACAGTAGACACAGCTTCTCGATCCAAAAAGTAGCTGTGCAGGCTAACGCTGCAATGAAAAGTAAAACAGGAGAGCCACCACAGAATACAAGCGTCACGAAAACCGAATTCAGGATCATAGGATACCTCACTGCCAGATCGAAAGATGGACCAGCATACAACTGATCCATTTTCTCCTGCGTACGCACACTTCGACGTGTTATACAGCGCTTAACTGGGCTGATCACGCACAACTGCAGCAAAAGAATAACTTGTGGGACGACTGCATTGATCAGCATGGTCATCGTCACGCCCATTCCAACGGTTGGGTACCAATCGCGTTGAAAATCGCTGTACTTTCCCCTGAAGAGTTCACCGATGACAGGCACTGCATTTAACGAAAGCGCAGCATTGACTACAAGTACGATGATAGCCGTGTTGAGGAATTGTGCTGCGAACAACTTCAGTGCCACTGCAGAAGCCTTGACTGACTCGCTGGTGTGTCTTTCAAATGATGCGAAGCGACGTAATGTAGTTTTGAGCACGATGTTCACGACCACAACCACGGCAGATGCCACCACAATGAAAGCGTTCTTGCCAATAAAGTCTGTCAAAAAGCCCCGGCACGGCAAATAAGTCTCCCAGAGCTTACGAGGCCCACTCAATAACCCTAAGTTTGCAATACTGGTCTGGAGCTGTGCTGTACACAGGCAATAGAGAACATGACTAGCCATGTAGGTCTCGCAGCTCTCACCCGTTTCCGTACGCACCGCACCATTAAAGCAGGCAAGCGTATTGCATTTCGTACTGGATTTCTCGGATAAGCACGGATCCACACACCGATTCAACTCACTAACAGGAGATGTCGGGTCTTCAACAGTAATGTCATTGATGATATGATTCGAGTACGCAACGTAATAACGGTCCTCACCGCTATCTCCAGGAGTACAAGTAGCATTGGTATTCCATTCAAGATCCCAAGGCTTTGCCTTGATGAAATCTGCCCCACCGTAGAAAATTTCCGGTAGCGTGGATTCGCAAAGACCTGCTGGTGGAGCTTTGTCCTTAAAAGTTTGCTGTGCTGACTGAGCTGCTGAGATAATTGCTCCCGAGATAAGCAATAGCACGAATGTCACGGAATTCGTAAAACTGCGGCGAAGACGTCGCGAACGCGACGTTACCTCAAGGTTCTCCCACAAAATATTCGACGGCTCGGGAGCAGGCAGCACCGTGAGCGGGAATTTTCCATCGCGAAAGCGAAGTGCTTTGGGCTGGAATTTCCGTGGCAACCATTGATTTGAGCGCCGGTAGTCCTGTAAACAACGTCGGTGCGACTCCAAGTTGTTAAAAACTACAAAGGCGCATTCGCATGCGTTGAGATCGAACGGCTTAGCGTCAGAAGCCTTTTTACTCTTTGCTTTGGGTTTGGGCTTGGCGTTTGCATTGATTGTGACATTGGCCGTACCACCTCCAGCTGCTGCTACTGCTGCTGCTTTTGCTTCTTCGTCCGCTTGGTGTTTTTGTTGTTCTTGTAGTTGACGGTTTGCTTGCTTCAGTGCCTTTAGTTTACTTGTCTTCTTGGTCATTGAAGCCTGAAGCAGTTCTAACTTCTTCGTAGTTGCCTGTAGCAATAGTTCGTCTGCTTTCTTGAAGCTGGATTTGGGCCTCTTCACTTTTTTCTTGCCCGGGGGTGGAGTCCAGTTCTGCAGTGCGATCTCCGCTTGCTCCTTTTCCTGCGTTAGGATGGTGACGAGTGCCTGTGCCTCGGATATTTTTCGAGTAAGCACCTCCATAGACAAAAATGTCCGTAACAAGCCTCCAGTTGGGTGAGCAATACTAACTTCAGCTATCCACGTGCCTATGTACATTTGCTGTTGCTCCCGCCGTTGGCGAAGTTCATCTGTATTTCCTTGCTCGTCAATGCGTGGGGTACCAGGAATTCCAGTAAGAGGTCTTGCTTGACCAGACGTGGGTGGTTTTGCTTGGCTCGACGTGGGTGGTCTTGCTTGGCCCGACGTGGGTGGTCTTGATTGACCCGACGTAGATGGTCTTGCTTGACCTGACGTTGATGGCCGTCCTTGGCGAGGTGTAGATGGTTTAGCTTGTCCTGCAGTAACTGGCCTGGCGACGATCTGCTCATCCGGCAGCCAGAGGTGGTCGAGATTTGTAACAACATTGCAATTTACAGCTCCTTTGGTTAGAGAATTTTTTACACGACGAGGTCGCCTTGCCCAGCAGCAGCTGAACCACAAAGGAAAGTATTTCTCCTCTTGTGTAGGATCGTATCGTGAGTTGAAGTGCTCCAGAACCTCGCGAGCAGTAGCATCGGGAGGCAAACCACGAACAAAAATCGCGTACTTGGCCGGTGTTAAGTGCTCGTTTTGGTGAGCATCAATCGCACGTTTGGCGTGACGGCGGAATAGGAGATATACGACCAGAAACACAAAAGAATAAATCGCGTCACTAGAAGTCACGATCCAGGCCACTGTCTCGGGGTCAGAAGTGAACGGGGTATTGACTGTTTCTCCAGTACAATCGATTTCACTGCACTCCGTCGGATCCGACGCGATATCCGGGTTTACTCCTTGATTTCCTAGTGAAGCATACGCAAGTTGAAGGGGGTCAACCATTTTGGTAGTTATCCCATTGCCATAATAGTTAACAACGATGGCAGGAAGTGATATTATTCCCATTGTCAGGAACGCCCAGCCCAGGTACTTGATCAGCAAAAAATACAGCTCCATTCCGATGCCCAAGGCAGCGATATCGCTCATATCGGCGTCGAAAACGGATTTGTTGCCTGCAGCAAGACGGTCCAGCTTGGCCGCTGCTGAGGCACGCTTGGCCATGGCCTTGAAGTCTTTGCTACTCAACAATGCTGCACGAGCCGATTGGGGTCGATGTGATTCAGCTCCATCTTCAGCAGGACTTAGTGGGGATCCAATAGCCAAGATTGGCGTGATAGCCTGTTGTTCTTGTTGACCCTCATTGATAGTCTGTGGCCTTGGCGTCGCCTTTGTTGACCCTGGAAGTTGAGGGTCATCTCGAGCCGTCAGAACGCGTGGAGTAGCTTTTTTCGATCCTGGAGGTTGAGAATTGTCTCGAGCCGTGGACTGCCGAGGTGTGGCCTGCTTAGACGTGGGTGTGATTATGAATGTTTCCGGTGCAACCGGAGCATTGGGTAGCGCTTGAAGCTTTACCGGTAGATGCACCGTGGCCGACAGCAACCGCTGCTCATCGATTTGGATCGGAGGCGGGGTCTTGGGCCGCTCAATTACTCCAGTCTCGGGGTCATCGGGCACAACGAGCGTGGGTAGGCCCTCCATTGCCACTGAACTTGCCAAGTTGGACTCGTATGCGGTGTCCGGTTCACAATATCGCGGTGGTTTCTGCGCTTGCGTTTATATTCTTGTCAGCGAGTGCAGCGAGTCCACAAAAACTATAACGGACACAACAGGGCAGCGCCACATGACGAGGACGATAAAGTACACACTTCCAATACAGCAGTTACTGGCTGGAGTGCCCTAAACTCTGTAGGGGGTAAGTTGGGAGGACGGAACGTGGGAATTCTGATGTTAGAAAACGTTGAAAACTCGATTTCAACGAACTGCCCGTCTCAACAGTCTCAAAAGTTGTGTTGATTCGAGCCTGAACTATTCAACTACAAGAACTGGCGGACTAGGACTGCAACAAAGCGTTTGCACTCAATTCTTTAAAGTAATGTCGAAACGACCTCACCAGTCCAATCGGCTTAGCTGCTGACTCCCATGCAAGTCTCGAAACCGTTTGCTTGCGACTGCTCGCGCTTTACCTGCCGCTCCAGTTCGAAGACCATCGAGTGTGTGCGGTGAAACGAATCGTCGATGGGTTTGGCGAAGAACCTCGACGCAAAACGAACAGATATCTCTGTTCAGGATTCGACTGGAAGAATCGAGAACAAGAGTAGTGTTGTGGGGTAGACACAGCACACTGAAGCAATCCGTCCTCGTCCCAGTTGTCGTATTTGACTCCGACAGTGTCCAGCATTTAACCTCTGTCGTCTAAGAGAGCGAAAGCAGCTTCCTTGGGCATTATCACGAACTTTGCTTCATGCACATGATCTGGGCGCTACTATGTGTGTCTGCCTTGGCATTGTCAATGGTTGCCACGGGGCTGATTGTCTTCAAGCTCTACAAAGATTGGGACGTCCGTGCGTCTAGTGTTCGATGGTTGTTCGCCGTCTTTTTCACCTACCAGTTCATCTGCACCACAATGAGGCTAGTTTACTTCACGTGGCTTACTGTGGTGACACGGAATATTGAGGAGAAAGATGACGAAGACCTGATGGGGGAGGCTGTAGTGGAGACTGAGCTGTATCGAATGGGAACGAGTGCAGTACTGAAGTTAGGCCAGAAGCAGAACGGATGGATCACCGCTGCTATTATTCTAGGTGATACGACACATTTCGGGGTTACAGTGTGGATTGCAGCGTTGGTATATGAGCTGTCTAAACTTGTGGCTCGCTCTATGGATCGAGGAGAAAGGCACGAGAAAGCAAAAATTCGTTTGTACTCATGGATAGGCCATACAAGCGTTGCGGTCTATGCTACAGTTCAAATTGTTCTAGCCATAATCTTCACAGGCTATTCCAGCTATGCGTACTCGCTGCTTTTGGTCGTCTATCTGCTACAAATTACCGTGCTTGTTTACATGGTGACAATGGTGATGATGCTCAAATTCAAAGGCCGCAACTACGAGAGTGTACACGGGCATTTTGTAGCCTCACCACTCTACCGACGTCTGAAGTGGATAATGTACGGCTAAGTTGGATAAACACTATCGATTATACTCAGCTCTCATAAACTCAAACTAACTCTTTCGTCTTTGCCATTTCGTTTCGAAACAGGCTCGTTTACGCATTATTTGCTTTTCAGTTCCAATTTTCATCGCTGATATTGTACTTGGTGCCGAATGAGTCAAACAATCTAGCCGGCTATGCCGGAGTAAGTTTTGTACTCTACTATCTACGAGGCTTCGTACTCTCTCTCGTGACAGGTTGCAGCCAGCCCTGTATCGTGCGTTGTTTTAGTTTTTGTGTCCCTCACGACATTAAGGCGCAATTTACGCAGCGTCGAGAATGCGTAACAGTGCCCGGTGGCTGGGATCTGCCATACATAAATCCGGTATTTGTATTTACCGATATTGAGTCCTCAAGTGCTCTTTGGGGTGTGGACGACTGCAAAGTGATGCAGCAAGCAACTCAAATTCACGATAATATTTTGAGAGGTCTACTACCAACATATCGTGGTTATGAAATTACTACAGCGGGGGATTCTTTTCAACTTGCTTTTCACACGATACAAGAGGCTGTTGAGTACTGCTCGGACGCTCAAATTCAACTGATACACGCAAAATGGCCAAAGAAGCTGCATGGTCTCGTTCCCGCTACTCAAAAGGTGCGAGTTGGTACCAAGACAATTTTTCGCGGGCTTCGTGTGCGCATGGGAATTCATGACGCCGTCGGATCGGAAGGATCGTTGATCCAAAATGTCCATGCGGTGACAGGAAAATTAACGTACACGGGAGCTTCGGAAGTTATCGCTAATGAGATCGGAGATTTGGGAGCTGGGGGCCAAATTTTGGTCACGAAACGCGTAGCGGACTGGCTTACAGCGAGCTCAGATCAGCTAGCGATCAAGGCCATAGTGGAGCCTGTCTGCGAGTACTCCATCCCACGGCTTAACACCATGCTGGAGGTCTTCCAAGTTGTGCCAAAACCTCTGGCGATGAGATGTGAGAGTTTCCATTCACCGCGGCATATTGTAAAGATCGAAAGAGAAGACTCTCGACTCGGAACTGAAAGCCAGTCCTTTTACACATTCCTGCAAATATCCCGTGGAAGCTGACAAGGGTTCTGCAAATTCCTTATACATTGTGATAAATTATTAAAAGTTCGTCCCAATATTATAAACTAAACGAGAGCTTTCGAAATAACGTAAGCCTAGGTGATGTAGACTGTTCGTTTTGGGGGCTGCACTGCAGTGTAGCTTCTGATGCTGTACTGCACATATCGGGGTAATTATCGGCTGCAGCGTCCAATGTATCGAAAAGTTTACGGCGCTTAGCGACATGCTCAGGAAGAACCTGATAGAGCTCAAGATGAGCCTTCACGTGCGGGATTGCGTGGTCGCACAGAGGATGAATCACAAAGGGGTGGGGCGTGAAGAGCCATTTGTTTTCGTCCAACCACTGAGCTACACGCTTTGTCACGAGGATCTGGCCACCTTCACCGAGATCGCAAATTTCGTTTGCAATTTCCATCGAGGCACCAGTATACGTCATTTTCCCAGTGACGGCGTGGGTATTGAGGACAAGCGAGCCGTCGGTTGAATCAGCGTCGTGGACCCCCATTCGTACCCGAAGTCCGCGAAAAATAAGGCGCGTTCCTGATCGAATTTTTCGCGTCGCTGGAACGAGTGCATGGAGCTCTTTAGGCCACGAAGTCGTAAGAAGCTGCATCTGTACGTCAAGGCAATACATGACAGCCTCGCGAACAGTGTGAAAGGCCAACTGAAACGAATCGCCCGCTGTTGTGATTTCATAGCCGCGATACGATGAAAGAGTCTTTCGGAGGATGTCGTCGTGGATTTGAGTGGCGCGCTGCATTATTCGGCCGTCACCAACCGCCCAAAGTGCACTAGAGGACTCGATATCCGTCACGACGAAGACTGGATCCTGCAAGGGAGCCAACTCCACTTCACTAACAGTTGCCCTTGCGAGCGAGGAATTCTCCATCGCAAGCATTAGCTCGGACTCTACATCGTGCGGTAAGATCCAATGCGTCGCTCGTAACACGCACGGCAAGCTGCAACCTGTTAAAAGCGCCAACGCGAGCCCGGTCCCGTTGTAAATCACTTGGCTCACACCGATGTAGCGCAGCACGACGTTGTCACGGATAACGTCCGTGGCGTACACGCAGAGCGACGTGACTTCGAACTGGAATGCCATGATAGCGTAGACCATCATGGTCCTTTTGAGTCGTAAATACACTGGCGAAGCTTCAAAGTGGCCATCAACCGGCTCAATATCCCGCCCATTGCGTCGAAGAAAGAAAAGGAGCGCAACCATGTATACAATCGTGATGATCTGCATGATGTAGATGCACATGACGAGTCGGTAGGTTGCTAAGGAGTAGCCGCCATGAATCATCGTCAGCACGATTTCTGTCACGAGGAATGCCACGATGAGCGAGTGGCCCGAAAGCATGAAAAATCGAATTTTGGCCTTCTCCTTCGCGATGCCGCGGTCCATCGACTTGGCCGCGATCTCGGACAGCTCATACGTGAGCGGGAGCACCCAGAAGGCTGCTGCGAAGTGCATGACGTCGCAGAAGCATAGCACGGCTGTGACCCCAGCTTTGGCGGAGGCTGCGATGTCCAGCGTGATGTAGATGCCAAGTTTGTCCAGTTGCTCGGGCGTGAGCGGCGTCGCGTTCACGCTGTCGTAGAACTGCGCTGTGGGCAGCGTGACGACCCATACGTAGTAGCCCAGCCGCCCCAGCGTGTAGAGCCACAGGTAGACGAAGAAGGTGAGGAAGAGGCAGCGCACACTGGACACGCGGAAGTCCCAGTCCCGGTACAATTTGTACGCGATGAGAGCCGCCGCCACGCAGGACGAGGCCACACTGGCCATGGCCACCGGCGTCCAGATCATAATGCAAATGATACCGGCGGGCTGGACGGACGTGTATCTTGGCAGTCGCCACGGTTTCTGAAGTATCAGATCGTGAGACGAGGCCGTTGGGGCTCTCCAAGCACCAATCGGTGTAGGTACGCAAAGGGTCTTCGGTGCGGGTGGAATGAACCACCACCTCCAACCGTGGAAGGCTGATTTTGAGCTGGAAGCAGTGCCCTTGGCTGCGACATAGACGTCGAGGCTCGAGGTCTATGTCGCAGCGAGTCGAGCCGCTCGAGTGTCGCGCATCGCGGTTGGATGATGGGTGGAGCTATACATTTACGCCTCGGCTACGATTGCACGTGTGCTTCGAAGTGTACATGTACTTGAGATGTGCAACTTGCATCTCTCAAGTTCAGCATGGAAGCAACAGAATACATGTATCATGTAGAGACGTGCTGTAAGTCTCGTGCACTCAGCAAACGTGTTCAATAGTCCAAAAATGCCTTATGAAAGTCTGCACTACAGTGGCTTGATTTTTGTATGCCCTGCGTTGCCCAGCCTCGTTCTCATCCAGCTCAGCGAACGCACATGCCATTCACAAACCACATTTTCGTAGCTCCTTGCGGTTTACGTACCTTGTGCCATGCAGCCTGCAACGTGGTGATGCCATGATGGATACGCAAGCCATTTCATTCGACCGGAGACGAATCTTGCCAAATTGCATTGAGGCTCTCTCCCCAAGGAGAGCTCCGTTTTCTCCTATTGTCAAAATCGAAAAATGAAATTTCATACTTTAGGACTAAGTAGATTTGAGGGAGTGGTCCACACCATCTGATAACGCATGTCTTGAGGACACTAGACGATGTTATGCCCCCGTTTTTCAGCCAGAATACGACGAGGTCGATCAAAACAGTATATAGAGTTTTGTATGTAACACTGGTTATGCACCCGCTTTTTTCTGATCCACTCGTTCGAGTAAGCTGGAGCTCTTGCGCCATAACAGAAAGCTCTCTATTCTGGTTCCACCTGGCCCTTGACCCAGTGACCACTGCAGACGACCTCCTGTCGCCTTAGCGGTAAAATCCAAACTGGAATGCATTTGAGAATAGTAGTGTAGCGAGGTAGCATCCTGCTCTGTCTATCCTACGGCCTACCGATCCCGTGACTTCTCCTGGCGCACCTGCCCTATGCAACGGCAGCACTAGCAGTAGCCTGGCGTGCAGATCACTTCCGTCCAGGACGGTTCGACTTCGATGCCGATGTCCGGGCAAGGAGACTCGTCCGCATCTGTTAGACGAGGCGATCCTCCGAATGACAAAGAGCGACGCGTTTTAACAGCTCCGGAACATCCTGAAACATGACGGTTGCCGGCTCCCACGACGCTTCCTCCGGGTCCAAACCGACCCACTCGACCAGAAATTTTCCTCTGCCGGGAAGAGGCGCCTAGCCGGACCTTGAGGAACTGCTTGACGAGGTGGCCGGCCACCTGCAGCATGAAGCGCATGGGCCACCAAATCCTGGGTGACGCCCTGCAAGCCATCCTGGTAATAACGCAGCCGGGACGCGTGATGCGTCGTCAGCGCGAATAGCGGCACAATGTCTTGAACTTCGTAGATATAGTCCGTGATGGCACGAAAATCACGCTTAGGACCTTGCCAAGTCACGGCAAGTTTATTCGCGCGTGGGACAACACGGGAGGCTATCACGACAGCCCCGACGACGTCGAGGTTGGTCAGTACGACCCTGTCAGGTCAGCATGACGGGCCCGAGCCTGAGCACGTCGGCGGTCGGCGGTGTCAGCTAACCTGCGGTACAATTGAGATAGTTACGCTTGGACAGCCGCAATGCGAGCGCGCTGACGGCCAACATTGTCGTGCACCAGCTTCGTTCGAGGCTGGACGATCGTTGAGAGTGCCGTGGTGGCAGGTAAGGCCGTGAGCGCCGTGACAGGTGCAGTGCCTCCAAGGCGATCAGACAGCATATGGTTGAGGGCGGACTATACCACCGGAAGCACAGTTGGCCAATCTTGTTGAGGTAGCTTCAGCTCGCTTAGAAGCGCCTTGAGACACCGGAGCAGCTGGCGATTGACGACCTCCACTGTTCCATTAGCCCAGGGACAATAGACAGTCGTAAAATGATGCGTACCACCTAGGGTCTTGCGTAAAGCCTCCATAACCTCATTCTTAAAGTGGGGCCTCTGTCAGAGACCCACTGCGTAACGACACCAAAGCGTTTAAACCAGGCCAAAAGGGCATCGGCCGTCTCTGACGCCGTCGCTGCGCTGCACTCGACTAACTCCACAAAACCAGACATGTCATCCTTGAGTACGAGCACATCCTTGGTGCCATGGGAACTGGTGGGCAGCGACAAGTAGTCGAAATGCAAAACTTCATTCGGTCGGGTAGCATGGAATGCCTCACCAAAAGGCCTGGGTTGCACCTTCCCCCAACCACCAAGCAATGCAGGCAGGAGCGCTGAAAGGCACGAAGATCACCCTCTAGGGAAGTCCACGAGAAATGGTACCTCAAGACCGCGAACGTAGCCGTCGGACCTTTATGGCCGTTAACGCCAGCGTGCGCGATGACGCAAAGACGGACCTGCAAATCGGTCGCATCGTCAGGAACCCATACTTGTAGCGGGGCTACACATTCAAGCAACCTCCACATTAGTGCGACATGCACTAATGGATACATTCAGGTGGGCCACATGCAGTGTGGTCACCATTCATAGTAGGAAGCACTACTATTGGCAGAAAGCAACAG
>BSXT01001128.1:0-44589 GCA_030267785.1 Phytophthora fragariaefolia | reverse complement strand
GCAGGACGGTGTTCCGGTGGGCCAGTCCGCCAGTTGTCCCTACAACACGCACTACTATCGAATATACACGACAACCAGTGGACCCTCCGTGTACCAGGGGCGCAAGGCTGTAATCCCCGGGGGGGGAAGGAGTGCGAGTAGGTGCCGGGCGAGGTACCACTGGGACTTCAGATACCTCTTTTGGCCTTCGGACGCACGCTACTGATACCCCCGCCTCCTCACAGGGCTGCTGATACCTGTCTCCCCTTTGGATCCGACGGGAGTCTTCTCCGCGGCTAACTCAACAAGTCGTAAAGCCAGTGTATTACGTAGCCACCACCAAACCGGTGAGATCACTGCTCTGCGGAGTGGTGTGTGCTCCACCCGGCAAACCTTAGACTACCGCTGCCGCTACCGCTCCTATAAATGCAGTTGGTGGTCGGCGACCGTTCTCGGTCGATCCCAGCCGCACGTCCAAACGCGACCCTCTGCCCACGCCTTCTTAGGGTGAGGTGATCTTCTCCGGCCGCTGCTGCCTCACGTCATCAGCAGCTGACTGGGTCCGTCACCCCATCCGGCAACTATCAGTCTGTCGGCTTCGTCGTCCGTGCTGAATCCTTGATCTTCTTCGTCGTCCGTCTCCGTCTCGCTGTCGTCTTGACCATCGTCGCCCTTGAGCTCGTCCACGCCGTTGTCATCCTCGCGCCTGCCCGCTCCGCTGTCGTCCTCGCATCCGTCCACGCCGCTGTTGGTCTCCTGTCTACTGCTGCTGTTCTCTCGGTTATTGCTGCACTCGTCTTCTCGGCTTTGCTCTTGTTCTTCGCATCCAGCTGCGCAAGGTGGAACAGTAGAAAAGGTACCACCTTGCTCACTATGCTTTGCACGAATTTTGTCATGCAGATAAGGTCTCTAAATCTACGACTAAATCAATCATAGAATTACTCCCAGCGGTAAACATATCTCAAGCTAAGACTAAGTCGTTCATCCACCACCACACATATACCACAAAGCCAAATAGGTGGCTTGCAGCTAGCACTACATGTAGCAAGCTTCACACAGCCAAACTACAACTGTTTTCGAGGCCCAACAGCCAGACACGGTACAGATAGCATTAGTTCGCTAAATGCTTTCTGCCCCTTACACTACTCAACTACGTATATGAACTACCGTAGTCTTTTAGTGACAGCATTGCCATGCCATTGCCAATTCCAGAAACATTGCAGGTCTACCTCTCGATTAAAGTCGGGTAGCTATTTTTCAACAGTGTCGGACAACGTACGAGGCGCCAATTCTGTTCAACTTCAAGTACCAAGTGCGTCATCCCGTTAATTACGAAAGCGCAGCGGAGACAGAAAGAGTTAGACTGATCCCGGCCATGGTATTGTCGGCTTTCCTCCAGCCATTCAACGACATCGGGCGTACCACGACCTTTATTCGTCGTTTTAGCCACCTAACCCACTCTAACTCGAAGACGACTTTGCTGCATAACTCAAGGATGGTTTAATCTTCATCATTTGCTAAAACAACGAATTAGACCATTCTTTATTGTAATAGACAGAATGCCTGCAAAGCACAATAATACATGCTCAGCACTATTACTAGTAGTATGTAGGTAGTTACTGTACAGTAGCACGGAC
Source organism: Phytophthora fragariaefolia (assembly GCA_030267785.1). Taxonomy (NCBI): domain Eukaryota; phylum Oomycota; class Peronosporomycetes; order Peronosporales; family Peronosporaceae; genus Phytophthora; species Phytophthora fragariaefolia. The sequence continues at coordinate 42,973 of BSXT01001128.1, read as the reverse complement.
GGTATCCTCTGGCCAACCAACCCATTTCTCTCTGTTCGTGTTCAGTACTACAAACTTACAAGTGCAGACAAACCTCTCGAGATCGATATCCCAATCAGTAATACATCCCCAAAATGTGGACTCCCGATGACGGAGACAAGGGCTCCACATACAAATCTAAGTAAATGCTGACCTCTATCCTCTCTATACTGAATAGTAATACGAAGAGCCCAAATATTGATACTTAGAGGTGTTTAACTATGTAAACTGACCGTTTTGAGAAACACGATCATAGAAGACACCTGATGCCTTGGGTCGTTTTCCTCACACCAGGAGACCAGCTTGCCAGCACAGAATCCAGTTCTGGAAAGCGCACTTGGCGGCGGGTCTTCGTGGCAAGCAGCTCAGCTGGAAGTGATTGTAGATGCTTCTTTTGTTTGAGAATCTGGCTTAGAGTTGCTTGCAGGTCGGCGTGGAAGCTTGAACACATATTTGACCTAATCGGAGAGCTCCGTCTGCGTAATCGACGGTTTCTCCTCGCGGGTATGGCATATCTGCAACCGCTGGCGTTTGTGAGTGTGAAACGGGGCCGGGAGCACTTAAGTGGGGACATCATCGCGAGCAGAAGAGAAGCTGCTGTGGTGAAAAGCTATTGTACCAACAACTCTCGGTAACAATACGTCCGAGTAACAATAAAAAGTGGGTTCCCCACGGTATTGATCTTGAGAGTTTGGCTGTACATGTATAACCGTAAACTGTAGTCAAAAGTGACGATTTGACGGTGTGGGAGCCCACATGCAACCTGCCAGCAATGCACTGTACTGTTCTGTACATGTACAGATGATTACGGCCTCAAGCACTTCCTTTCGCAGATCCCGGTTGTCTTCGGAACTCGTGCAAGCGCCAAGCACACATGATATTCGAGGTGCAAGGGCATTCTAAAATGTAGAGGTCCCATGTCGGCATTTGAAGCGTATGGTAGGACCCAGAGTCCCCTCCTGGACGGTAGTGCTCTCATAAAATTCCGGTAATTAGTAAGTACATGTACTGTACAAATTTAATGGGGGATTTCCATAATCCAGTAGAAAAGTCCTGGGTTGTCCCCCAGCCAAGCGCGAAAAAACACTACTGTCACAGTAGTAGTGGAGTACTTGTTAAGTTCGGAAAGCGTAATTACTACAGAGCTCAGCGTTCTATGCTATTTGAGATAGGATCCTCTGGCTGCTGCGGCTTGGCTGTAGTCGGTGTGAACGGCGTCTTCCCCTGGTAGACTGATAGACCTACACGAATTCGATAGAATCCCACTCAAACTGCATTTTCAGTCGGGCAGATGGATGGCTTCCTGGCTCCAGTGAGAGCTCTCGATACCCCACCCATTGAATGAGATAATACACGCGAACATTAACCCAGCGCTTTGCATGGATTCGTTCTACATCGTACAACGGTCCACTCGCACTTCGTCGGGCCCGTCGATTCTGCACGAACAGTCCACCACCCCTGCGGCGTTCTTCTTGCAGCCCACGACCGGTCGACGGTCCTGCTTCAGCCTGTATTCCTTGGTCCATGTCGGCAACTTCACGGGCAGAAATATAACGGTTCAGGCGGAGACGCCAAAAGACCCATCTAATCGGCTACTAGTATTAGGGTACGTTAATAAAACGTTACGCATGTCTTTTTGGATATTGCGCTAACGTTCTATCGGTTCAGGATTTCTATTTAGTCAATGTGCATTTAATTAGTTTGCTACACAGTTTGTGAAGCGAAAATCCATATTGCATTCTAGAATTTGAGTTTTTTTACTAGGACTCTTCTCCGGGTCGCTCAGCACCTCGTACGCCTCACTGATCTGCTTAAGGAACCCCTCGGTGCGCGGCTGCGAGCGCTTCTTGTCTGGGTGCCACTGCGCCAACAGCTTCCGGTACGCGCGCTTGACGTCCGCGTCCAAGGCGGAGCGCTGCAGCCCAGCACGCGTCCATGGGCGCGCGTGTCCTCTGAGACTCGCGAATCACGAGAGGTAAATATCCAGGAAGCACGCACGTTGCGGATGATGCGTACTTAGTTGATTTCAACTGCGCTAAGGTAATTCCCGCCTGGCTGGGGGACAATCCGGAGTTGAGCAGCGTGGAAAACGGTGATGCTGCACCACGTCACCGATGGTGTATTACACATAAAGGCAACTTGCACAGGATAGAAACTTCGCGAATGACTCATCAGGTTTTCCAGGGATTCTAGATTGCAGAGCTACGTGGCATCGTGGCGTGGCTAGCTTAAGCCGATGGCAATCAATCTTACTTTTCCATGCTGCGCTGCAAGTAACAAGTCCAAGTTAAAGGTTATCAGCCCAAACGCATCGAACCCGACCGAAATACTGTCCGACGACAACTACTTCAAGTAGGAATTCAATGCTCGCATGACGTTGGCAAGGAAGGGGCTCCAATGATACGTCGCCGCTATGAAGCCAGAAGACGCAGCGCGTCGTGAGACTGAAGAATGGAAGGCCGCCGAGATGAAGGCGCTGGCAGTAGTGGCGAGGATGTTAAGCCCGACGTACCAATCCATGATACGAGACGCATCAACCGCGTATGAGGCGTGGGAGACCCTCCGCGGCTTCTTCGTAAAGCAAACGCTTCACAAACCGCGTACAGTTGAGAAAGCAGCTGCATGAATTTACGCTGGGAGCCGGAGAGGATTTGATGAAGCACATCGTTTGTTCCGACGATCTGTGCTCTCGCTTGGCCGCTGTAGGCGAGACAATGTCTGAAGACGTGAAACCGGTGATTATGCTCGGAAATTTGCCCCCCCCGAGTATGATGCGATGGTTCGAATTATTGAGGCACACGACAAGGTTACACTGCTGGATGCAAAAGAGACGTTGCGACGAGAATTTGAGGTGATCAAGAAGCGTGAAGAAAAGGAACAGGCGTTCAAGGCGTCAACCCGTGAGCGCAGTGGTCGTGGTGGTCGTGGACGGGAAGCTGGGTCGCGCCGTGGTGATCGCAGTGTCGGTGGAGGTGGCCGTGGTCGTCATTCAAAAAAGAGCGAGTTTCGTGGGAACTGATTTAACTGCAACAAGTTCGGTCACAAGCGCGACAATTGCCCTGAGCTCAAAAACGACAAGAGCGAAGATGAGTTCGTATTTTCAGCGACGAACAGTGCCCAAGTACATGGAGCGATGTGGCTGCTTGACAGCGGAGCCAGCTGTCATATGACCGACGAGCAGACGGACTTTGACGAGTATCAAGAGTTGAAGGCGCCAATCAGCAACACCGTGGGAAGCGGGCAGCAGCTACCGGCAAAAGGAAAGGGATCCGTGCGTTTTCCTCTTCGAAGTGGTCGAGTGGTCAAGCTGAAGAACGTGCTGTACGTCCCCCAGCTGGACAGATAGTTGGAATCTGTTCCGGCTTTGACGGCACGTGGAGTGCTGATCCAATATGAGCGTGGTCGCGCTACGCTCTTTGTCGATGGAGAGATCGCTAATGTGATTCTCCGTAGTGATAAGCTGTTCGCGTGGCATGTGAAGCAGCTAAACAAGCGCGAGCCGCCCAGGCCGCAGACTATTCTAAGCACGGCGGTGATAGCATGCCGTGGCACGCCAGGCTGGGACACGTTTCGGCACCAAAAATGTTTGGGATGGCTAAAATGTGCGATGGTCTGCCTTCTCTGGCTCGTGAGGATGATAGTGCAGGCGGAGTTTGCGGTTGCTGCGCTCAAGGCAAAATGCCTACAAGCCGATTCGCGCGCAAAACAGGCAGTGAAGTGAAGCCACGTTGCCTTGTTGATGTGGTTCACACCGACGGCATGGGTCCCATGAAGCCAAAATCGAAGGGAGGTGCGCTGTATGTGCTCACGTTCATTGATGACTACAGCCGATTAGTCTACCCGTATTTGCTCACGTTGAAAGCCCATGTATTCGACTGGTTTCGCAAGTTTAAGGCTCTCGCTAAGATGCAGACGGGATACAAACTCAAGTGCATTCGCAGCGACAACGGCGGAGAATACATTAGCAAGCGGTTCAACCAACTCTGTGCGTCGAGCGTGGTCGAACATCAAACAAGTGCTCTATACTCGCCCCAGCAGAACGGCTTAGCTGAGAGGATGAATCGCACTATCACTGAGATGGCGAGGTCGATGATACACTACATGGAAGTTGATCAGCAGTGGTGGGGCGAGGCTGTATTGACAGCAGCACATATCATTAACCGGATTCCAAACACTGCTCGACGTGACAAAACCCCTCTAGAAGCTCTTACCAGTGTGCAACCATCGCTGGATTACCGTCGGGTATTTGGGGCAAGCGGGTATGTGCATCTGGACAAGAGTAAGGGGATGAAGTGGGATGCGAGGTCGCACCGCTGTATTTTTCTGGGGTACGCGGACCACTCCAAAGCGTAACGTGTTTGGGACTGTGAAGATCAGCGACTCGTGAAGACTCGCACTGTGACGCTGGACGAGAGTCCAGCTGCACGCTGCCGGGACGTCGTTTTCATTGACAATGGACGTGGATCAAGTAGCCCAAGCGTGTTTGTGGATGCCGACGAGGAGTGGAGTGTCCCGCACAGACCGTCAGCTCCGGTTCCGCCCGCGACGGACATGGAAGTTGATGAAACTGAAGATCAATCGGTGGACATGGAGGTGGAACCAGGGTCTATCACGGTTGTTTCGCTTGCGGCGGGGTCCTCGCTGATGGAGCCAGATGCCAGCACGAGTTCAAGCGTAACGCTGAGAAGAAGGCCCGCAGCTAACCTGCTCTCTGCACCGTCACCTTCTCAGGCGCTTGCTACGCCGGACTTGACCAGGTACTTACCTTTCAGCGAGAATCCAATTGTCTATAGGGGGGTTCCAGACCTGGTCGAGTCGCGAAGTCGGTTCATCCCCGACTTCTAACAAACGGTGATGATGATCACTTTCAGCCTGGAAACGCTGCTGATATTTTGCTACTCGCAAATGAACCCCATATGAACGTGCAAGACGAAGATGAAGTTGGCGAGCCAGACCTCAAGCGACCTCGGCTTGATGAGTACGAGATTGCCTTGGCTGCAACGGATGTACCTGGTAGCTATCGCGAAGCTATGTCTTCTTCCGAAGCTAAGCAGTGGAAAGAAGCCATTCGGAAGGAGATCAGGTCCCAAGTTCGCAATCGCACTTGGGATTTGGTCAAGCATCCTCACGGCGTGAAGGTCATCGATTCCAAGTGGGTATTCGCTCACAAGTTTGACGAGTACGGCAATAGTGTACGCTACAAGGCCAGGCTCGTTGCTCTGGGATGCCTACAGACACGGGGTGTCGACTATTACTACACGTACTCGCCAGTGGCAAACACTAACACCATTCGTGTGTTCCTCGTCGCGTGCGCACATGCCACCAGTTCAACGAACCCGCTCATTCCATCCTTAAGGACCTGTACGTACTTGAAGCCTCTCATGCTCTCGATCATGGTCAGGAAATCGAAGTGCAACACCTTGTTGGGACGCGTCGCGCGCAATGTTTCACCAAACGGACGCGGAATTCGCCCGCCTGCGGCCACCATGCAGTGCAGGCACTCGTTCACAAACGTGGTCACGTCAGGGCCCATCGTGGGCCAGAAGAAGCATGTCTCGAGCGCCTTAAGTGTCGTGGCCGCCCCGCGATGACCATTGGCTCCTGCATGCGCCACCACGCATAGGCGCTGTTGCGATTCATCTGCCCCGGACGGAATCCACACTTGCCCGGCGGATGTCATTTGTAGTTGCCGATCCTCGTTCCACTGGACAACGGGGTGCGCCGCCGCTCTGGCAGCTTGCTGCACGTCTCGGATGCCCTGCTCGGACGGCCACACGAAATCTGCTTCTTCTAGCGGAGACACTCTTTCGACGACCGCTAGACGCACCACTCGGATGGCCGTTCGCGTTGCTTCTAGTGTAGGCCCCACGCCCCAGTGGCTCAGCAGGTCGCCCCACGCATTTTCCAGAACTGACACTTCTTCGCGTGGAGTTTGAGGCCAAACTTTTCGCAGCGCTCTAGCACCTTGTCCAGCACTTTGAGGAGCAAAGCTTCATCTTCAGCATAGCCCAGTATATATTATCCAGCCAGGCAAAAATGCACGTCCCGAGTATATCTCCGAAGATCTCCTCTACGACGCCTTGGCAGTAGGCCACCGCATCCGTGGCGCCCATGGGCACCCACGTCGGCGTGTAGATGCCCCTATGGATTAAGAACGAGTAGATCTCCTGGGAATCAGGGTGAAGCGGCTGCTGTCGTCAGTACCCACGAAACCAGTCGAGGACAAAGAACACCTTGGTGCCCTCCAGCTCATCGATCACGAACTCGAGCACTGGCATAGGCCATGGCATGGGCTCTGTGCGCTCGACACCACGCGTGTCGATCGTCATATGCGGATCCGCCAGCGGGTCATCAGCCTGCCCCTTCTTCTTGACAATTCGAGGTGCGGAGGCCCAACGACTCCGATTGTTCTTGTAGATGAGTCCGTGCTTCATCAATGCGGACGTGTGTCTATCCAGAAAGGCACGATCATTTGGTGAATAGCGGCGGGGCTGCACCCGGATCGGCGTCGCTTCGGGCCTCAGCCTGGTTTGCATTGGCGCTACGCAGACAGGTGGGGCGTGGCCGAACTCGAGCCGAAATGAATCCGCTCGCATCTATAGAATGCCCCGACGCTTGGAGGTGTCAGTCCCATCCTCGTTGCTATTTCCACCTTGGCCTCCAGGTAGCGGGTCACTTCTGCAAGTTTCGTCGGCTGCATACACGGTAGCGCTGTACGTGTCTCATGTCGGTCAATATCTTCTTCCTCTGCGTCTGGCCCTTGATCTTGTGCCGCCAATCGGCAAATGCGCTGGAGCGAGGTGGGTGATGACAGGTCTTTGTCCACCTTCGGCGAATTGTCTCCCCCAAGCTCCCATCCGGCTTGCACATCCTGGACTTCCACCTGTAGCTTGTCCGTGGAGTAACCGAGAATCTTCATGATTGGGCGGCCCACCATCAGCTCCATTCTCGAGTTGGCTTCTTCGACGAAGCAGGCCAAATTGCGCAACATTAAAGGACTGGTAGACGTGGTGAGGACGATAAACGTCGCCATGCGCTGCACCACTACCTCGCGTCCCCCCACTGGACTCAGGCGTACAGGATGAATAGTTCGAACAGCGACTGGTTTGCCAGCCAGGCCAATCGAGTCGAGGATGCCGTGCGCAACTAGCGAAGTGTCGGCACCAGAGTCGAGGAGAAGGGCCTTGACGGGGACACCTTCTACGACTGCCTCAATAGTGCCGCGGTCCTCGCCTGCGGTAAGCACCGAGTCGCTCGCTGTCACCACGTCGAACTTACTCAAAATGACGCTTCGAGTTCCGGCACGTTGCTCGCGCCTCCCTCGCAGCAACTCCGTTTCCTCTTCCGACGAGCAGAGGGGGCACTTCCGCACTTGATGCTCTGTATAGCCGCATTATAGGCACGCTCCACGCCCAGACCGTGTCTCTGGCGTCGGGACCCGACTAGGTGACTCCTGCGGCCGCGTGGATCCGTACCCACGGCCACCGCGTCCATGCTGATCTCCGCGACCGCCATAAAGACTCGGGCTTCTGTCAGCCCCGCGAGTTGGTGTGCTGTCACCACCCCTGCTCCTTTGCTGGTATTAGCACCTCGACCACCATTCCCACCACGGTCACCGCTACCGGGGCTAGGCTGGCTTTGCGCTGACGGTCCCGGATGTCCCGCTGACACTTGCGCCGCATGCTCCCGCGTCATGAATTCCTTCATTTGCTGAGTCACCCAGGAGCAAAACGGCACCACCTCGTGCTTGTACGTTCTGTTCTCCTACAACGTCAGCTTCGTATTGATAACAGCCTTGAACCCTGGGGGGGCAAATGCTGCAGCAAGGTACTTCACTAAGCGGCGCTGTTTGTGCTGGAACGCGAGGTCCGTGAGGTTCAACTGATCCAGTATGGCCTCCATATCCGCTTGCAGGTTCATCATGCGGCTCTCGGGCTCGGGCCAACAGTCTGCATCCGAAGCGACTTCATGGCCTCGTCGACCGAGGTATAGTCCACGTCTTCGTCTGCAGGAAATAGGCCTCCCATTGCTCTTCCGTGATTGCGCCCGGCAGCTGGTTGAACTCGTAGCGTGCAATCATACGCTTCGTCTTGGATTCGATGCAGGCGCCCACTGGTATGGCAAAATCGCCGCTCCATTGTCTGGAGCGCATTGATTGCACCCAAATACGTATCGTTCTTGTTCATGAAATCACGGCGATCTTTCATGGAGCGCCCCTCGAATCGGGGTGGCTGGGGCAACGTTGGTGTCGACGCTACACGCAACGCACCCGCGTCGAGGGCGTGTTCCATAGGTCGCTGTCTCCATGACTTAACCTCCTCGCTCGAAGGGGTTCAGGATCTGCAACCGCAGACCAGTGGAGAGCGGAGACCTCGATGCCGCGCTCTCCAGCTGCAATTCTGCGGCTCGAGCTGCCAGCTCGTCCACGTTGACGTTATCCTTGTCTCCCATCTGGTCACGCGCGAAGTCATTCTCGCGGAGCTTGAACTGTGTTGAACTGAGAAACAAAAGTTAACTTTGATCCGTTTCCAAACGGAAAGCTCTCTACCGAGCAAATTCAAAGCTGAGTTCGATTCCGGTTAGTCTCTTGCTAGTTCTGTTCTCTCTGCTCTCTAACCTACCTAGATCTCCTCTACATACCTCGGCGCGGTCGCCAAACTGGTCGAGTCGTCGTGTCTTAGTTGGTCAGTCGTGTACAGTCCTCTAGTCTCCGAGAGCCGGATGGAGGTTCCGCTGGAGCAGACGGCGGATCAGTGGGCTCACGTTGTCGCTCAAACAGCGCGCATTACAGCGTTATGCAATCGTTTAGCACCATATCGAGTACACATCAGAGCCTCGCCCCACTTCATCGTGGACGCCGTGGCCGATGGTCATATACACCATCCTGCTGGCGCCCCATACAACTCCGCGAACCCCTGTGTAAGCCACCGTCGAGCTGTAGCCAGGGACTCGTCCGCACCTGTTGTAGCCGTCGCCCCAATCCACGATATGACCGATTGACAAGGTCCAACCCCCCGGGCTACGCCCCACGGAATGTCCACAATCATCCATGAGTGGGTGAGGCCGTGTTGGAGTCCGCCGGACCAGTCACATACGAAGCGGAAGTTATCACCATGCGAGAGATCGTTTGAGGCGACTCCGATCTATATCTGCCGCGGGTTTGTAGCTGTCATGTTCGAGTGACTCGGACAAGATCCACACCAAAGTGATGCTAGGTTCCTTGACGAGTACCTCGGACTGCTACAAGAGAACGAGGTGAACAAAACTCTACTGCTAAATCAGACAGCCGAGAATCTTGAATACCAGGTGTGTTGCTTGTGTTGGCAATCGTCTTTTTTGTATTAAAACTTAACACAAACAAAGCAGTTTTGCGGTTTTGCTTCATGTTTTACCGTTAAGAGTACTACCAAACCAGAAGCTTATTTTCTGTGAGGTACGGTATTAATAGCTGAACACAATGAACGAGGTGTCGGTATAGATCAGTGATCCCGGCCGTGAGTTATTGCGTGGGGCACACGCATTAGTTGCGGGCATGAAACGATGCTCACCTTCACAGCACTGCGTGTACAGTGTGGTGCTGAATGATTAATCACCTGACCGCTTACCTCGCAGAAATTTCTGGCAGAATGTCTCCGTTTCGGCGCAATCAAACCGCAGTTCGACTTCTGAACATGAACCTTGTGTTCAAAGTGTCATTGCGAAGAACCTTCTTGTGGTGCGTGTGATATAATCCGCCAATAATCGACGAGGAACAGTCGTCACTTCACCTTATCGTTACTTCAGATGCCAATCAAATTGCTGCCAGAAGCTCATTTTGTAATTGGAGTCACAGTCGATATTCTAAAATGCCCATTCCGAGCCACCTTCGACTTGCCCTGCTAACCGAAGAAATCGACATCCAGCGCGTCGCAGCATTGGAAGCATCTTCGTATCCTGCCGACGAGGCTGCCAGCGAGTCGGGCATCCGCTTCCGGCAGAAAAACGCCGGTGCCTTCTTCTGGGCCGCGTACCTGCCAAGTGGGGACAAGGCGTCTGAGACCCTCGTGGGCTTCGTCAATGGCACGTTGACTGCCAAAGCCGAGTTGGACGACGAGTCCATGAGTCAGCACGATCCACTCGGGTCGCTGCTATGCATCCACTCGGTGGTGGTGGACGCAGCCTTCCGTCGTCGCGGACTCGCGGCGCAGATGCTCAAGAGATACGTGCGCATCATCTGCGACTCGCAGCCCCAGGTGACCCGCATTGCGTTGATCGCTAAGGCGTATCTGCTCAAGTTCTACGTGGACTGCGGGTTCTCTGTGACAAGGCTGTCGCCGGTGGTGCATGGCCAAGATCCATGGTTTGAGCTCGAGCTCGACTGCACTGCTGCCAGACTGCCGCCTATGATTAAGGTGAGGGAGTCGACAACGGCAGTGATGTGATACCATTTGATATTGATACCATGGTTGGTGTAGGTTGATGCGTTCACGAGCGAAGCGTTCCAGGGCAACCCAGCGGCAGTGGTGCTGCTGTCGCCGACTGCGTATCACAAGACTGGTGCTGCGGAGTGGATGCAGCGAGTGGCGATGGAGAACAACCTGAGTGAAACAGCTTTCGTTGCCCCTCGTGAACGAACTGCTAAGAGCCCTGAAGACATCTTCGAGTACGATCTTAGATGGTTCGCCCCAGGTACAAGACTCTTGCTTTGCAACGGATGGATTGCAAACGTGTGCTAATGTAGGGTTCTTCTGCTGTTGTAGGTGCTGAGGTCAAGCTGTGTGGACATGCTACATTGTCCACAGCATTTGCTCTGCAGGATGCTGGTCTTGTGACGGCGAACCAAACTCTTCACTTCCACACGTTGAGCGGTGTGTTAGTGTGCCGGTTCGAAGTGCAGTCTGACACTCATAACCTGCTCGTACTAATGGACTTTCCCGAGCAGCCAGCTGAACCTGTCAAGCCTGATTTTGCATCGGCCGAGGTTGCGTTGGCGTTGGGTGTCAATCCTGACACGATTATCGATGTGAGGCAGGCCACCACCGACCTACTTGTTCGCCTGACCCCGGAAGCCTTCACCAATATGAAGCCGGATTTTGTGCAGCTAGCGAAGTATGACGTGCGAGGCTTCGCAGTGACGGCTGATATGCCCTCGGGCAGTGCGTCAAATGTGGACATCCAAAGCCGGTTCTTTGGCCCCCGTGTTGGTGTGAATGAAGATCCAGTGACGGGTAGTGCGCATTGTGCACTTGGGCCGTACTGGTCCTCGTTGCTGAAGAAGACAACGATCAAAGCGAAACAATTTACTCCAGTGCGTGGCGGATTTATTACGATTGATCTTGTGGCTGCGGGTCCCGGGCGTGTGATATTGAAGGGTGAAGGTGTGATCATTTTGCGCGGAAAGCTAACATCGTCGCCGTAGCAATTTACCGAAACTCATGTCAAGGGTGTACGCACCTCGTTTGATAAGGAATCAAGGACTTTTTTCGGGCAGGACGGAAGCGCCGAAACTGAACGGTTTGGCATGACCAGTTTTGTAACTTGTGAAAGTGGTAATGCAAGAGCATTGTTTATCCTCCCGAATTACAGTAGTTAAGTCCACGCCCTATGAATACCACTGCATGCAATACATGTATGGACTCAGAGGACTGCATCTTCCGATTCGACTGACCGACATTCCGTGTATCTCGCCCAGCTCTGATATTTCAGTTTTTTGTGAGGTGTGTTTACAGTAAGCATCCACTCGCATAGCTTCTGGAGCAACCAAACTCGACGCACTGCCAGTTTGATACTGTACATGTATTACGTGTACTAGTAGTACACTACGTGCAAGTGTGCACTGGGTTTGATGTCCCTGATCTCTGATCTACGCCGGCCCTAACTACATGTATTGAGAAGTATTTGGCTGAAGCATATCAAACTTGGCCTGCACTGTACCAAGTTTGATTCGCTTCGTAGAGCCTGTACCTGCATGTACGCAGTGCTTCGCATGATGCTCGCTTGTAATGTTGTTTTTGTTAGAAACCAGGAGATCGCCACATGGCGAGCTCGGAGATTTGCGGTTCCCTCCCACATCATTGGTGCCCAGTGGGCACTGCCCACTGAACACCTTCAGACCATTGCTCAAGTTGTTCCGCATCGACCAAGTTGTTGCTTCGAAATGAGCAGCAAGCGGTTCACCGTCAACCCGTTCGAAGAACTGAAACTGACCGCCGTCGACCGTGACAAACTCGTCGGTATCGCTGAAACCCTGGTGCTAGCAAACTTCAACAAGTATGAAGAGTATTTAAATAACGATAAGCGTATCGATCTCGCTCGTTGGAAGAAGCATACGAGCTCGGGTGCAACAACGACTTACCTGGAGCGGAAGAACTCCAACTCAGACTCCAAACTTCCCGAGTTGCTCATGGTTGGCCCGCTCCCTGGATCGCTTGAAGAAAACATGTTTGGTCTTGTCAGCCCAACTTTGGAGTCGATGCGGATCAAGTCGTCGTATTTGAGCGACTTTAGTGCTGCAGCTGTGCTCGCTTCAATCGTTGAGCCGACTGTGGAGGAACCATTTCGATCTGTGGTGGTCAAGTGGATGGAGATCGATATTCCTGGGGCCTCTGTTGGGATCGTCCGCAACCGTGACTATGTCTACGTGGAAAGCACAGGGACTTTGAATCTGAAAAATGGAGAGCAGGTGGGTTACCACTTGCTTCACTCGGTAAACTTTCCCCAAACAGTTAAGCTCCCGAACAGAATCCGCGGCAACATGTCATTCTGTGCGCTTTTCCACCAAGAGGGGTCTGATAGGACGGACTGCTGCGGCATGGGCATAATGGATCCCGCAGGCGATATGATTCGTTCGGTGGCAGTGATGGGTATGGTGAATGCGACGATGGCAGGCGTGAAATACTCGTACTGCGGCCAAATGAAGAAATTGGCGTGGTTACTGGAGATGAAGCACGCCAAAATAAGAGAAAGAGGTGCTCCTGTGATCAGATCTACATGTGTGACGTGCTCGAAGCAAATCAAAAGCTCGAAGTTTGGCAAGGCAGATACATCGTGTAAGCTATGCTTTGGGGCGTTGTGTGGTTCGTGCAAGGTGTCCAAGAAGTTAAGCTTCATTACGTTGGACCTGCAACTATCCAAACGAAAGGTGTACTTCTGCGTGAAGTGTTTGCTTAAGGCTAACAACATGGACACCCTAGAAGCTGCCCGTCAGCAGTTCGTTTACAAGGGACCCGTTGCTCCAGTTGATTTCGGGACTGTTGTCTCGGAAATAAGTGCTAGTTCGGATGGTTCGTCTTGACTTTAGGATATCGTTACTACTTCAAGTAAGATAAATGAATGAAACCCCTAGTGTAGCGAACAAGGTTCAGAATTTTCCTGACATTGTCAGGAAACGTGATAATCCTATGGCAGAACGGGTGCAGTAAGAGTAGTACTATTGGAGTATGGAGCTCTCCCTGCAAGACCACCCGGAGAGGGGGCTAATTTGGCCACTATAGAGCTTCATTACATAGTCTACCTCAATGCTCGACGCCAAACTTTTGATAACTTCCAATTTTTTGTTTGTCGTTTATGAGGCTTTCTTACCACAACGCCCAGGGCTCGTGGTGCGTGAATCACGCTCTATGACGAATCATTGTTGATGGATGTTAAGCAGCCTTCACTCCAAAGCAGATGTCATGTAGCCTGTCACTTTGCCAGGTAAGAGAGCACGGCACGCAGCTGGTGTTCAGCCTGGACAGTATTATGGTACCTCCTACAGTGTATAATTAGGGGTTCTCAGTTTCTCAATAGTAAGGGTAATTTCGACTCGCGGAGCTCACCGGCTGTACCTCTCCCTTCGACAAGACCGAACGAATGATTTGAAGTCATTTGCTAATTTCCAAGACACGGCCATCACGACCCAATGGATAAACGTTTCATCTTAAATCCCTTCGGTGGGTTGGATCTGACAGAACATGACCGAACCGAGCTTATTCAACTCGCTGACAAATTGGTGCTCGCCAAGTTTGAAGAATATGAGCAGCACCTGAATAACGAGAAGCAAGTGGACCTTGTTCGCTGGAAGAAGTTTACAAATTCAGGCCCAACGACAACGTACCTCGAGCGTAAGAACTCGAACCCAGACTCGAAGCTACCTGCACTGCTTATGGTGGGCCCGTTGCCTGGCACTCTTGATGAAAACATGTTTGGCCTTGTGAGCCCAACCATTGAAGCGATGCGCATCAAAACGTCGTACCTGAATGACTTCAACGCCGCAGCTGTGCTTGCGACCATCGTAGAGCCAAGCGAGAAAGAGCCATTTCGATCAGTTGTCGTCAAGTGGATGGAGATCGACATTCCTGGTGCCTCCATTGGGATTGTTTGGAACAGAGACTATGTCTATCTCGAGAGCTCCGGCATTTTACACCTCAAGAACGGCGAGCGCGTCGGTTATCATCTTTTTCACTCCGTCAGCTTCCCTCAGGCACCTGAGCTACCGAACCGCGTTCGTGGCAACATGTCGTTTTGTGGCATTTTCCACCAAGAAGGGCCCGATCGGCGGACTGCCGCGGAACGGGAATTATGGATCCGGGTGGCGACTTGATTCGCGTCATGGCCGTTATGGGGATGGTTCAAGCAACAATGGCGGGTCTGAAATATTCGTATTGCGGCCAAATGAAAAAGCTGGCGTGGTTGCTAGAGGAGAAGCACGCCCAAGCAAAGGAGCGAGGCGCCCCTGCCGCGGAAGCTGGATGCGTGACGTGTTTGAAGCATATTAAAAGCTCGAGGTTGGGCGATTTCCGAAGGTCGAGTAGTACGTGCAAGTTGTGCTTTGGAGCATTGTGCGGCTCGTGCATGATCCCGAAGAAGTTGAGTTTTATTACTCCGGATCAGGATCTGGCGCAGCGAAAAGTGAACTTCTGCGTCAAATGTTTAGTTGAAGCCGGCCGAATGGACACGCTGGAGGCTGCGCGTCAGCAATTCGTCTACAAGAGACCCGTCAAACCAAGCGTGTACGGGTCGTCAGTCGCGTCAGACGCAAGCTCATGTTCTGACAGTACCGCGAGTTTATCTTGCTAGCAAAAAGCACGAGTAAGTTTGTCTTGATTGCCATGTACGTGTAAGTTTATCTTGATTGTAATGTACGTGTCAGTATGTACTTCGAACTAGTATTTCCTGCATTAGATTTAGGATAGCATTTCCAATAATGTAAAGGCACTGAGACCTTCACGCCTTGAAGTTGCTGCTTCACATCTATAATCTACCGTCCACGGAGATGCTTAACAGCTAAGACCCACAAACGCATACAGACCTCATGCAGAGCGTGTATCGCGACTCAGTGCACAGGCTGGACGCGGTTCGGTTAGACCTTCGTGTAGCAATTCGTGTGGACGGTAACCTCGATTCTGACCGCAGTTGGCATAAGAAGGTGGTTGCGGTAAGTAGGAAAAGCACCACCAGCATGCTGGTCTGTCAGCTGAGTCCAATAGCATCTGAACGTCCTTGTCAGAACTACACGTACGCAACTTGCGAACTTTTTCTCTGGTTGGTTCTTCTCGTGAACTAGGAGTGGTGGAAGAGATCAGCAGCAGCTGGGATGCACGAGCTCACAACAGGATGGGGCCCTCTTCCGTGCACTGCTATCGTAGCCAGCTCAAGTCGAGCCTCGACCTCGGCGAAAAACAGGGCTTGCTCGCTGATCACTTGCCGTCTTTCGTTGTGGTGAACACTCAAGAATGGACAATCAACGGTTCACTGTGAACCCCTTTGGGGAGCTGAGCCTCACAGCAGCTGACCGCGCGACACTCGTAGAGATAACCGATGAAATCATCATGGCCAAGTTTGAAGAGTACGAAGAGCACCTGAACATTGGCAAGCAAGTTGACCTCACGCGCTGGAAAAAGTTCGCCAAGTCAGGCCCCACCACGTCGTACCTCGAGCGAAAGTCTTCGAGCCCAAACTCCAAACTTCCTCAGCTGCTAATGGTGGGCCCGCTGCCAGGTTCACTGGATGAAAACATGTTTGGCATCGTAAACCCAACTATCGAGTCCATGCGGATTAAGTCGTCCTATCTCAGCGACTTCAACGCTGCGGCTGTGCTAGCCTCTGTGATAGAGCCAACGGTGGATGACCCATTTCGATCAGTAGTAGTGAAGTGGATGGAGATTGATATCCCACTCGCCTCAATCGGGCTTGTCCGTAACCGTGACTACGTCTACGTTGAGAGCACTGGCATCCTTCACTTGAAAAACGGCGAGCGGGTCGGTTATCATCTTTTCCACTCGGTGACATTCCCGCAAGTGCACGAGTTGCCCAACCGTGTTAGAGGCAACATGTCGTTCTGTGGCATTTTCCACCAAGAAGGCCCTGACAGAACAGATTGCCGTGGTACGGGAATCATGGACCCGGGTGGTGACATGATCCGTGCGATGGCGGTGATGGGAATGGTTCAAGCAACAATGGCCGGTCTCAAGTATTCGTACTGCGGACAAATGAAGAAGCTGGCGTGGTTGCTAGAGCAACGACAGGTTGGAGCGCGGGAGAAGGGCACCCCGGCTTATAAACCATTTTGTGTCACTTGCATGAAGGGTGTGAAGCAGTCGAAACTTACTGGTCCTGTCAGCACTTGCAAGCTGTGCTTCGGAGCTGTCTGCAATTCATGCAAAATCTCGAAGAAGCTGAGCTTCATTGCCCCAGATTTGACGCTGACACAACGCAAAGTTACATTTTGTGTAAAGTGCGTGGTTGAAGCCACTCAAATGGACACGCAGGAAGCTGCTCGAGAGCAGTTTGTGTACAAGAAGTCAGTCACTCCACCGCTTTATGGATCATCCATTGCATCTGAAATGAGTACGTGCTCAGAGAGTACGCTGACGGGGTACTCTGGCTATTAGTTTTAAGCCAGCACGTCCGCAAGATGTAGGATTCACCTACCAAATGAATATTTGTGACCTCTTGTTACACCTTAAGCCGCTTATCGTCTAGCAAATACGTGAAATGTTTGAGGTGTGATATCCGTGGCTGTGAAAGTGAGAAACTGCGACAACGACAAATAACATGAGCTTCATCGATGCGTAGCCAAACAGCCCGAGGATGTAATTACAAGTACTACGAGATAGCTCATCGAGTGAATTATCAGATTACTCAATGATACCACGGCGGGATAGATGGAACGTTGCTAGCAAATTTAAAGCTGACAGATAATGAAACATCACTTGATCCGCATCGACACAATCGTCGGATTCATAATTCTGAATATGCTTCGAAAGCATTGCTTTCGTCCTGCTACCCTGCCCACCGTCACCAGCGCCGACAGCTTCGAATTCAGATTCGCCTTCTTCCGCTCCAGATGCAAAACAATGGGACCCGAGTTTTTCTTTTGTTCCAGCAGTCATTGTCTACCACTCATACAGCAGCAGCCGCTCGATATCTTTAAATCTCTTCGAGCATAGTTGTCGTCGTGGCACTTAGCATAGCGTCAACGTGGATAGAATGATGCCACCAAAAGAGTATTTCGCACAGTACACGTCATATATACTGGTTTAACGTCAAAACTATCCATATGTAGTGATATAAGGTAGTTATTCTTTGGCTCAGGGCCACCACTAATCGTTAAAGCACCATGTGCGGCATTGGTCTCGTGCTCTCGCCTGCAAGCAGCAATGAACCATCACCATCGGCTTTAGTTGGACCATCTTCAGCGTCTTCCCGCGATTCTGGCAATAGTTTACATGCCTGCAACGCCTTCGTACAGGCCGATTTCGACCGGGAGCTCCAGCTGAGACTGTGTCAACGCGGCCCCGACCACTACCAGCGCGTTTTTCAACGCGTAGCAGCAGAATTCAGTGGTGACAGTCACGCCTGTGACTGGGCAATTGCAATGCACAGTGCGGTGCTGCATCTGCGAGGAGATAAAGTGACCCCACAGCCAGTTTCTGATTCCGACGCCAATGTGCTGTGCTGGAATGGAGAAGTGTTTGGAATGGATGGAGACATCTCTACCGAGCGAGAAGTTGACGAAGTGTTGATGCAGGGGAGTGACACGCTGTTTCTGTCTGAGAAGTTGCAGGCTGCCGGGAGCAAATTGCAGCAAATGACGGTGGAGGAGATGGAAACTCAAGGGGATCCGGTGATCCAGCTGATGCGCCGTGTGCAGGGGCCGTTCGCGATGGCGTGGCTGCACGAGAGTACGAAGAGGGTGTATTTTGCCCATGACCGGTTTGGGCGAAGGAGTCTGTTGTACAGAATGTGGGGAGGCGATGGTACCGACGTGGTGGCGAACCTAGCTGGAACTGAACCGAGCTCACAAGAGGTGCTGCAGACGGACTTAGCTCGGCTTGTCTTGAGCTCGGTAGCGATTGGAAACCACGAAGACGTACTCTCAAAATTCGAGGAGCTGCCTGCCTTCGGAATTTACGTATTGGATCTTTGTGCGCGGCCGTCAAAGATCAGCCAGGGATTGGCTTCTTACCGGATAGAATTCCATCCATATACACCACTTGCGCCGATGCTACCGGCATTGACAACGGTACAAAAGGCAGGAGATAATGTTATGGATCGGTTTGGTAGCAAGCTCCCGCGTCCGATGGCAACACCAGAGTTTGGGACTAGGAATGTTGTGTCTCGAGATGCGAGCGAGTTGGAATCTTCAGCATCTGCTTTGATACTTGCGCTAAGTAACGCGGTTGGTGTCCGTGTACGCTCCATTCCTGCACGACCATCGTCAGATATGCGTACTTCTCCCGCTCGTGTTGCCGTACTCTTTTCTGGGGGCCTGGATTCGGTGGTGATTGCAGCGCTGACTCACTTTCACGTACCAGACGACGAGCCGGTGGACTTGCTAACAATCTGCTTTGATGAAAGCTCAGCTTTCACCTCTCCTGATCGCCTCGCTGCTGAACTAGCTCACAGTGAGCTCTGCGCGTTGTTTCCAAGACGCAAATGGAATCTCGTGAAGGTTAATGTCGCGCGGAGTGAACTTACTAGTCAGCAGCGTGAAGTGCTCACACTGATGGCCCCCTGCAATACCCACATGGATTTCAACATCGGTGCAGCGTTCTGGTTTCTTTCACGAGGTATTGGAGAGCTTAAGGAAACGGGCCAAGCACCAGAAAATGCAACGATGGAGGAGTTGAATGCGTTCCTTAAGCCCCGGCGAGCCGATCTTCGTCAATTGGAGACAGAAGTTGCTGCTATTAGACTTTTTGGTGAAGACACAAAGAATAGCAATGCTCTCGTATGCCCCGTTAATCGATGTGGGCGCAAGCGCAAGCACGGTTGTATTATTGGTGTGTGCAAAAGCTGTTGCTTCAAAATGCAGCGAGCAGTGGAAAAATTGAATATCCATGAAAGTGGTGATGGTCAGCTGGTAGATCCTCGCGAGGCCCAGGGTTACAGGGCAAAATTGATCTCCATGGGTGTGCAGTCTGAATCCCATCTCGATCTGTTGTTCGATCTTCTCATGTCAAAGCGACAAGAAGAGCAAGAAGGATCATTAAAGCCCACGAGTAGATCGAATTTGTCCTGTCGTGTTCACCGTGCCAAGAAGGAGCAAGCAGACGAACCTGAAGAGCTAACTCCAGCTTCAGCAGTCAAGATATGCCATTCAAAAGAGAATGTTTATCAAACAACTGCACGCGTGGTGCTTGTTGGTATTGGCGCGGATGAGCAGCTTGCAGGATATGGACGCCACAGGACAGCACTTGTCAATGGAGGAGAAGATGCGCTCCGAGCCGAATTGAAAGTTGACCTAGGCCGCATTTGGAAGCGTAATCTCGGACGTGATGACCGCTGCATTGCATCGCACGGGCGAGAGGCGCGCTTCCCATACCTTGATGAAAGCGTGGTGTCGGCCATTGCAACATTCCCAGTTTCTAGTCTTTGTGACGCAGAACTGCCACGCGGCGAGGGTGATAAGCGAGCATTACGTATTGTCGCTAGGGCTCTCGGACTTCGAAGCTGCGCTGGCCTAGCTAAGCGAGCTATTCAGTTTGGTTCGCGGATTGCCAAGGTCTCCAACAATGGTAGCAATCGTCAAACTCAGGGAGTGAGCACGTTCTCAGGCATAGAATGAGTCAACAACTCCAGTGTCAAAACTGAAACTAGGTCAATGGCAAATGACGTGCTTGTGACACTTTGGGTTCTCACAAAACTAGAGGGTTCCGCTAAACTTAAACAAAAGTAATCAGCAACCGAAAGCAAATTGCACTGAAAGGTAAGTTTAGACTAGGTCTTGATGGGGCGGAAACTTCATTCAGGAATTTCGCTTTTCCGATAAAACCTTTTTAACTTATTAATATGGCTGGAACTCGTGCACGATCTGGAGACTTGGTTCGTCCCAACTTCAAAAGATGATATTGGATTCACTGAAAACACTTTTTCGACAAGTTATCGCACTCCAAGCCAGCGCTGCGTTCCAAAACTCGGCGGCCAAGCCCACGATAAGCAAATGGAACGCGCAAACTACTACGTAGTATCAACGTTGCGTGGAGCTAGTGTTCGTTGGGAGCACGATGCTCAACCACCACCTACGATTCAAAGCGCTCGGATTGTTAGTCAAAAGGACATTTCTCGAATAATGGAGTGACGCACCGCAGGACAAAAGATGCCTAAAACTACCGGCGATAAAGTGGCGACACCTTCTGTCAACGAAATCAAAACTCTACAGTTCTTGAACGCATTCCCAAAGTAACAAAAATGCAACCGTGGGCACTAAAACTGCAGCCTCCAAGTCTGGTAGAACTACGCATCGTCAAGAAATCTCGCAGTGTACCCTAAATCGCTTAGCTACCAAAGTCAAGAACACCAAGTCTCCACGTAACGCTTTAATGCGGATAGCGTCCAGGCAATCACAAGCGATAGAAGATGGGCCTCTCCAACTCTCAGACCTTATATTTGCAACTACTAGTAGTATTGGCCTTTGCAATCGCTTCCCCCCTATGAAGGCTGCACTTGTTCAGCTGCTGATGAAGCTGACGCACTTTTTCCCACCTTTTTTCCAGCTATGCCTCGGCCTTAGCACTGTTCCCTGCAGCTCCACTGGTTCCGGACGACCCAGAGGCGTCCGTCGATTCCAGCGCCTCCACCTTCGTCACACTCAGCTCCTCCCACTGGTCCGAATCTGCAAAAAATAAAAAAAGTTTAAAAAAAATGCACATCAGTATTGCCCCCCCCAAAACTGCAATTGCAACAAGCCGAAGGCGACTCACTCTCTTTCTTCCAGCACATGTAGACCACGGCGTCGTTCTGCAGCTCGTGGTCCGCGAGCGTCGCCGCGTCCGCGAACTCCTTGCTCTCCTTCTGCTCCGTAGTACCGAGATTCATAACGTAGTAGCATCCACAAACAACAAATTACTATTACTACCGCGACTATTTATATCTGTTTTTAGTCGTTGCACCAAATAAGAACGGGGAGGGATGACATCTTCCGCTCGCCGCACCTGGTTGAGCCCCTGCCAGAGCTGGATGCTGGAGGGCGGCAGGTGGAACAGCGCGCCCAGCTTCTCCTTCACGCTCAGGAACGAGTCCGCCAGCTGCACGTCCAGGAACATGGTCTGGTTGCGTCGCTTCACGCGGATGTACGGACCCATTTCCCCCGCCTTGGTGTCGTCTCAAGAATGCCGCGCGTTGTGTGGGCCACACCCTAAAGAAAAAGGGGCTGTCCCCAAATGGGGCAAACCCAAAGGTGCCCGCCCATATGTGGCCCACCTGAAAACGATACGTGGCCCACCAAAAATAGATGCGTGTAGCCATCTCTCCGGTGCGTTGCAGTGATGGCCATCACTTCCTGATGCTGCGCGCGCTGCTGCTGTCCGGGCTGCTGCTTCCTGCGGAGAGCGCCGCGCTGCGGCTCGTGTGCCGCGCGTGGCGCCGCGTCGCGGCTGCGGTGCTGCTCGGCGCGCGCAGCCTGCTGCTCAGCAGCGACGTGTGCCGGCTGCACCGCGTGCCCGGACGCCCCGAGAGGCCCGAGAGGCTGCACGCGGTGCTGCGCCGCCTGCACGCGCGCTTCCCGAGGCTGCCCAAGCAGACGGAGCTGCCCGCCGCCACTGAATTGCAGCTGCAACGCGTGCACGGCGAGGTGTACGTGGATATGGTCACGCGCATGAGCGCCAAGGTGGAGCGGAGCATGACGGCGCTGGACGCGTTGGCGCGCTGCGAGCTGGTCGGGGACGACGGAGAAGCCTACGCGGCCTTCGTGGTGCCAAGCCCCAGAGCCAGCAGGATCCCGACCATTGCCGGCAAGAAGGAGTACTACCAGCAGTACGAGTTCGTGGACCTGGGCGATGACATGACGCTCATGAGGCACACGCTGGCCGCGGCCCGCGTCGCGGCCGGAGGCGCGTGTCTCGCGGTGGATCGAGTTTTGGCCGAGCGCGACGAGTTCACGAACGCCTTTTGTGCGGTGCGGCCGCCGGGACATCATGCAGAGAGGTGCCGAGCGATGGGCTTCTGCGTGTTCAATAACGTCGCTGTGGCGGCGCTGCATGCGATTGAGACCCACGGCCTCAGTCGAGTGGCCATCGTGGATGTGGATGTGCACCATGGCAATGGAACGCAGGACATGGCCGATAGAGAGCCGAGAGTGCTGTATGTGTCCATGCACCAGGCAGCGCCTTGCTTCCCAAGCTCGGGGTTCGCCTGTGAGAAAGGAAAACACGGCAATTTGCTGAATGTGCCGATGCGTGCACGGTGCACGTCGCAAAAGTACCGCGAGCAGTTTGCTACCTCGGTGATTCCTCGTGTGCGAGAGTTTTGTCCGCAGCTGATCATCATATCGATGGGCTTCGACGGCTCATCACGAGATCCTTTAGCCGATTTTCGACTTGAAGCCAGCGACTTCTACTGGATTACGAACGAGCTGTGTAACTTGGCGTGGGAATGCTGCAATGGCAAGGTCGTTTCAGTGATGGAGGGAGGGTATCATCTTGGAGCACTCGCAGACGGCGCTGAGCAGCACATGCTCGCACTGATACACGGGTCATGCCGTCCGGATGGCCTCGTTCCTGCCGAGGTCCCGCTTTCGGACCGATTGCCTAACAAAAACTGACAAACCTGCTGCCCATGATGATATAGATAAAATTTTGATCGAACAAGCGATCACCAGCATAGAAATTTGTATGAATCGAATGAATAGATGAATCAACTTCTCGAGCCAATGTTTGATAAACTACTTGGGGGCGGCGAGCATGCTCTCGAGACTGGCCTTCAGCTGGTCATTATTCTTGCGGAGAAGCTCCACCTCTTCTTCGTGCTTCTTTTCATCCTGTGTTTTCTTTTCCTCCTCGCGTCGTGCTACCGCTTCGCACCTTGTGCTTAGTTCCTCGATCTGTGACGTCAGGTCACGCAATTCGCTCTCCAGGGTGCGAATCTGCTGCTCCGCCTCCATTTTCTTCTGCTCGGCCATGAGAGCCTTGCGCATCCCGAATGCAATACTGGATTCGTACAACGTCTGGTACGCTGCAATGGTCATACGAGCTTCATCGCGCACCCGAAGTAACAAAAGCCCTCGTTCGGAACAGTTGATCGTGATCTGCCGGATCAGTTCATCTGCTCGTCCGTCACCAAGGGAGAAAACATTAGTATCCGCAATTGCAACATACTCCATCAACCACCTACCGAAGCACTGCGCGTACAGCTCCTCCCGAACGGGGCAGATTCCTGTCTCCCTCGCCTGCCGCTGCTGCAGTCTCAGATCCAGCTGCTCCTGCAGATTCACGACGTCAAGTCGCGTAGCTGGCGTGCTTGACACGTACTGCACCCAGAGCTGTCCATCCTCCGTCCACTCTTTTGGCGGCAGGATCGAATTGAGTATATCCTCGGTCGGGTTTGCGCTCTGCGTGTTGCTGCCGGTGAAAACCGTCGGCTTGGGCGGTTGCGACCCGTTGGCATCGCTCGGAACTTGGTTCCCGAACTTGGCAGCGGCCCCAGCTTTCTTCCCCTTGAGCAAGGCCTTATCCTTGCTGGAACTCACAAGGATCGGGTTGTTATACTTGACCAGCGAGCTCTGCGGCGGAATCATCGTCTTCACCTTACAGCTTCAACAGCAAGTACCCCACCGCGTCGCTTCGCCGCATGGCTACACTTTGTGTACGACACATGATGTATCCATTAAGTGCGATTTCGGGCTCGCCAGTCATAGCAGGATTCATCATCATGGCTGCACTCGGCGAGGAGACCGTTGCCCCCTCGCCTTCGCTGCGCTCCGAGTCGTTCGCCAACCTGGACGAGGTGCTGTACCGGCATCTGCAGTGGACGCTGGCCATCGACTTCGAGCGCCAGCAGCTGCGCGGCTTCGCCGAGTATACGTTCGCCTATACGGGCACAGCCAAGTCTCCCGTTCTGATTCTCGACACGAACCATCTGAGTATCGAGAGTGTGGCAGTAGACGGCGTGGCGGTACACAACTTCCGGCTGGCCGACGGACATTCGGTGTTCGGCAGTGCGCTGAATGTACCCATTTCGAGCCTCTCGACGACGGTCCGGGTCACGTACGCCACGTCAAGTGGCTCCAGCGGCTTGCAATGGCTCACTCCCCAGTTGACCGCAGGAAAAGTGTACCCATTTCTGTTCACACAGTGCCAAGCCATCCACGCCCGCAGTGTGGTGCCGTGCCCCGACACCCCCGCAGCCAAGTTCACGTACTCGGCTACTGTTACGGTGCCGCAATGGTGCACTGTGCTGATGAGTGCAATTGCCCATGGCCACGTGAAAAATAATGACCAGGAACGCACCAAAAAGTGGAGCTTCCGACAGGATGTACCCATTCCGTCGTACCTGTTGGCCATCGCTGCTGGAGAGATGGAGAGTGTCGAGTTGAGTGCTCGCAGCAGGGTGTGGGCCGAGCCGAGGGTGGTGACAAGAGCAGCACACGAATTTGCACAGACCGAAGCTTTCCTCAAGGCCGCGGAGGAGATCACGGGACAGGAGTATTTGTGGAAAAGGTATGACCTGGTATGTCTGCCACCGTCCTTCCCGTACGGAGGTATGGAGAACCCGTGCTTGACTTTTGTCACCCCGACGCTGCTGGCGGGGGACCGCTCGCTCGCTGATGTGGTGGCGCACGAAATTGCACACTCATGGACAGGCAACTTGGTGACCAATGCGACGTGGAGTGATTTCTGGTTGAATGAAGGATGGACGGTGTGGCTTGAGCGCAAGATCGTTGCCAAGATCCACAATGACCCCAAGACGTACGATTTGAAGGCGGCGTTGGGTATGCGTGGGCTTGTGGAGGCGATGCAGTCCTTTGGACCGTCACACCCGTACACGGCATTGGTGCCTAAATCGGATGGGGTCGATCCGGACGACGTGTTCTCCCGCGTGCCCTACGAGAAAGGGTTTAACTTCCTGCACTACCTATCCACCGTTGTGGGCTCGGAGGAATTTGACTTCTTTGCTCAGGCCTATATCCAAAAGTTCAAGTTCCAGACACTCACTTCTCAGGATTTCCGTGCATTCTTCGAGAAACACTTTGCTGCGCAGCCCGAATTGCTTAGCCAGATCGATTGGGACGGCTGGTACTTTTCGACTGGCATGCCGTTGATCACCAACAAGTTCGACACTTCAATGATCAGTCAAGTGCGGGAGTTGGGTGAGAAAATGATGGCAAGCACTGATGACAAGAACTGGGCTAAGATCACGGAATCTCACGTGCTCCGCAAGTGGCCCGCATCGTTGTGGATTTTGCTGTTAGACACATTGCTCCTGTTGCAGTCAGAAAGCCACGCACGATTGCCGCCGAGCCATCTGGACGCGATTGACGCGTTTGCGCACCATCACCTCAGCACTACGCACAACTCGGAGTTACGCTCCCGCTGGTTCACGCTGGCGTTGCGCTCCGGTGACCAGCGCGTGCTGGACCGCACTGTTGACTTTTTGAAGGAACAAGGCCGCATGAAATTTGTTCGGCCGCTCTTCCGTGACCTGTGCGCGACATTGGGCGTTGTAAAGGGCGCCATTATTTTCGAGGATTGCAAGTCACGATATCATCCGATTGCTGCAAAGATGATTCAGAAAGATATCGAGAGCTTGCAGGCGTCAAAGAAGTATACTACAGGGATGTATTCCAATGACTTCAGTGGGACCTTTGCACACTGGCTCGGTCTGTCACAGGATTACTCTGTGTATTCGCCTTTGCTTGCCGTACTGCTTGGTGGGCTGACGGTTGCTACAGCAATGGCTTTGTCCAAGCCTCGCTAAATGCCATGTGCGCTCAGGTATAGTGAAAGCAGTGTGGCAGTTGCCAAGGATGCTCTTACCCTGCCAATCGTTTCGCAAGGGGGGGGGGGCAAATCTCAGCGTTACGTTACATTTTCAGTGAATATATGGTTAATTTTCACCTCTACTACAGTACAGAAGTACTAGTAGTATAAATTTGCACTCCGCCCAAAGTTAAGTCCGCGTATAAAGGATATAGTGATTGCGAAAGAGGATGTATCCTACTGTATATGTCACCACCTGCTTAAGCGACGCGAGATTGTTTTTTTCGAGGAGCTTTCGAGTAGCTTGCGGAAACATCAGAACTGCTAATGTTATCCCCATCTTCTTTCAGGCTGGAAAGATCGGCGATCACTGAGCTGCGTCTGTCGCCAACAGATAGGCTGCTGGATCGGATTCTGATAGGCAGTGAAGTTGCGTCTACGGTAGCGGGATTCGGGTGGGATGCCGTGCGATGGAATTGTGACTGTCGTGGCTGAACTTTACATAAGCTCGTCTCCAGTTTAGACTGAGCTGTCGCTGTCAAAGTCGAATTTTCACATGCCACAGATGAATCGTGATAGTTAACTCGTACTGGCAACGTCGGTAGCATCAACTCAATAGAACCTTCGTCCAGGCCAGATCCGTAACCATTTATTTTTTCTTTGACCACCTTAAGGTCTTCTTTAATTACTCCAAGCTCGCTCTCCAGACTTGGTTAGAGATATCAGAAGCTGCAGAATTTGACCACCACCTGCTGCTGCAGGGGCATTTGGGATCTCAGACGAAACTTCGCCACTTGATTTTTGAAAGACATCAGAATTTAAGCTACTCTTGCTTGATCTAGGTAGATATTCTTGATCTGAACGCGCTTCGGGGCCCGAATGATGGTCTTCCGGGGCTTTTAATAACAAGCTTAAATTGCGTTTTTCCCACGGGTCTTTGACGAGTTCCATAAGATCTACCAGCATTTCGGCGGCATCGCTGCAGCTCAAATGCGTCCACGCAATATTTCTCTGAAATAGACCAGAATCAGTACTGTTGCGCATATTTCCGTCGGATTGGGAGGTTGTGGTAGCTTTTATCTTTCCACGCTCTGCGAATTCGTTTGCCTGCTGCCAAAGTTCTGGGTGTTCCTTTGAGCGAAATCCTGCGGTTAACACGGCTACTACTACGCGGTCTCTGGATATCGCGAAATGATCTGGTAGAAGCTACGGCGACTGAGAACGCAGCTCTCAACATAGGTGACAGCTCGAACACACGTATCCCGTTGGTAGTCAAGCAACAGTGCAACCTCACCAAATGTACCGCCGCGTGTAAGTAGCCGAACCAGATTTTCACGCCAGTCTGCTCAACAAGCCCGCGATAAAACATGTATAATTCAGAGCCTACGTCACCCTTACGCACAATGTAGTCATCCGGGGCAAAAATACGGACGTCCATGCTAAGAACTAACGCGGACAGAAAGTCTTGACTGCAATCAGCCCAAAACTCGAATCCGCTAACAAGATCCAAGTATCGATGAAGAAGTACCTCCAATGCCAAGGGGCGGGGAAGCTTTCTTGTGAATTCCATCATGTCCCCATCCAATGCACTATATTCACTCCACATGTGACCATAGTACTTCTGTATGCGGCTCTTAAGTTCTTGAGGTAACTTGAGCTTGTCCATTCTAGAAGTAAGAACACGAGAATTTAGGGTGTGCTTCTTGTCGTTGGCAGAATACGACTCCATGACAGCAATAGACATGATACTAACTACTAATGCCATCATGAGCAGACCTGTTAATACGAGAAAGATGCAGTACGAGTCCTTGACCCCTTCCTTTGTACCGCCAAACATCCCCGTCATAGTCTGTCGAAGATTGGTTGTGTACAGGGTTGAGATTGAAACTGATTGAGCAAGGAGATGGTAGTTGTCTACCAAATGCAGTCCACGCATTAAGCACGTCAAGTAGTGTGCTACAGTAACGACCGCGATGCCAAGCTTTGCTGTCGTACAAAATAGTGGTTGAAAAGCACCACACCACACTTCGTTTTTTGCCTTTAGTGCTGCAGTAATTGCTCGCATCCAAGATGATTCCAATAAACGAAATAGCTCGGGAAGGCGTAGGAATCGAAGCACGTGACACACAATGTAAACGGCCGGACTGGCATCAAGTAATGGCCGCGCGTTCCCATCTTCCTGTGCGATGGACGAGATGCATTCGGCTGGCAGAGAGCCAGGCAAATCTGCGGCAAACAGCCCGGTCAGATACCGTCGGATGATCCGCGTCCTTGACGTAACGAGCTGGGAATGCTTGGAAGGTTTGTCGTAGAAGGCCGTGTTGAAATTCAACGCGATGTCGGTTACCAGCAGAATTTCCACCGCGATGTTAATATTCATCGCTGTGCGTTGGTATCCGGCCGATTCCTTCGGGTTGGACAGGTAGCTCAATGCGAACGGAATGTAAAACACCTCGAACGCCAACACACCCGTCAAAACAATTTGCTGGATGGTCTTGGTCAATCCTTCGGGTGACATCGGTAGCTTGAATGCAACAAGCTGCCAGAGCAACCGTCGCCTAAACTGTTTCATTGTCCGAGCAAACGAGTACCTTGTGCTCTGTGGAATTTGGAGCTGCTTTTGTCCGGACAACTCGGTCGACGCATCGATCCTTGGTTGCTCGTCGGGCGAGCTCGTTGTAGTCGTAGCTCCTCCAGAAAATCGTCATCAAAGATTTTGCGGCTGTCGTGTTCGTGAAAACCCAGCGACGCACGCGGAGTAGCAGCGTAGCGGAATGAGTGTCGGGGGTCTGACACATAAGAAGTCCAATCGCCAGTCGATCGGCGGCGTTTTGCGTTGACGCTAAAAGCTTTCTGATCAGCGTTACCAATAGAAGATGTGGATGGTGGTGTTCCGAGGGTCTGGCCTCCACGTTGCGGTGGTGGTGTTTGAACCGACGAGATTGGGGCATGGGGCGGGATCAAGGCAGTTGAAGGCATGTCGGGGCGATATCGAGCAACTTCTACTTACTGTGTCGCAACGAAAGTGGTTTTCTAACTGCGACGACGGCCAGAACTGTGGTCACTTTTGTCGCGCCAAAATAGTTTGTGCTTCTCATGATACAGTTCGCACGTTGCAAGAGCTTGAGTTAGGTTCTTCACCAAGAATAAATAGCCTATTGAAGCTATAATAGTTAAGGTCATTGTTGACCAGTCCGCAGTTCATATATTTCGGGGCCATGTGGCGTATCCGAAACGGCACCTCATTTAATGGAAACCTACAGTGCGGATGCCCGGTCCCTGCTCTATGCAGGACGCGGGTTCGGTTGGCTCGTGCTCGCCGGAATCAGGAGATGCAGTCGCCGCGACTACCGATCCTTCGCCGACCTCTGCCGCTTCCCATACAACCCGAGCTTTATCACGCCGCAGCACGCACAAAATCTCACTGGAAGCGCGTTGACCAGTGGGCGGTGGTACGGCGCCTGCAGCTATCGGCCCAGCACGAGAGCCATACAAACTCCTCGTGCTGGTCCGCCAGACAAAACTGTTTTACACATCCCCTCTCGAACCCTTTACACCCGTCCGATCCAATCCCACGTATCCCCCCCACACAGCAAGTTCAAAACCCTTCTATCCTCTATACCCTTTGCAAACCTCATTATGTTGAAGTGGATGGTCCGCCCCCCCCACCCCTGATCTGCCGTACACTCGCAGGCCGTTGCCGCCTTCTATCCATCGCGCCGCCAGTTCCGCCCTCGGCCTCACTTGGCAATTTGCCGTCGCGCGCGCAGGTCCCGGAATCAGACGCCGACTCAGACGCCGACTCAGACGATGCCGCTCTTCAAGCGCAAGTCGGAGGCCGAGCGGGCGCAGCAGCGCGCGCTCAAGGAGCTCGAGCGCGCGGCCAAGGAGCAGCAGGCGCGGCTCAAGCAGCAGCGCAAGGAGGCCGCGCGCGCCCAGAAGCTGCAGCAGAAGCACGCGCGCCGCGCGCAGGAAGAGGCGCGCAAGAGCCACCGCCAGGCCGTGCAGGCCGCCAAGAAGGCGTCCAAGACGCGCATCCGCCTCGCGCGCAAGGCCGAGAAGCAGCGCGCGCGCCGGCAGCGCCGCCAGATGCGCCGCGCGCGCGCGCCGGCGCCGCGCGGCGTCGACGCGCCGCCGTTCGCCAAGGCCGCGGGCTGCTCCGTGTGCGGCAAGGCGTTCGGCCGGGCGCTGCTGCGGCGCCGCCACCACTGCCGCCAGTGCCGCGAGAGCTGCTGCCTGCAGTGCACGAGCCGCACGCGCCGCCCCGTGCCGCGCTTCGGCCTGAGCAAGCCGCAGAAGGTCTGCGTCGTGTGCGAGACGATGGTGTTCAGCAACGAGGCCGCGGCCGCGCAGCCGCGGGAGCCCGCGGAAGCGGTCGTCGCGCTGGCGGCGGGAGGCCGCGCGCCGCGCCGCCCGCACTCGGCCCCGTTGCCACTGACCGAGGGCGTGGCGGTGGCGGTGCCCGCCTCGGCGCGCGCGCGCTCCACGAGGAGCAAGGGCGGCTCGATCTGGACGCTGCCGATCCGCCCGCTGCTCAAGAGGAAGAAGAGTGCGGAGCAGCTCCGCAACCGCAAGATGGATCTGGGCCTGCAGGTCGACAAGCGGCTGCTGTTCGCAGGCCGCGCCGTCGAGCTGCAGGCGGTGGCCCCGCCGGCGCCGTGAAGGAGGACGAGCCTGAAGAGAGCCGGGGGCTGGGTGCGTGTTGCCAAGATGGACTGGGTCCTCACAGCTGTAGTGCGCCGCAGTTGCCTGCATATCCGCGACGCTCGCAGAGGAGGCGCGAGCGGTGTATAAGTTCATTGAAGAACCCATTTCCTGTAGCATATCGTGCTTCCACTTGCGTGCTGGGCAGGCCATCTGCGAGCGGGGCTGTGGCTGCCGTGCCGCCCACATCGCGCCAGGATTCACGCGCAACGAAACGGGTCCCAATTTTTGATGCGCTTGGACTCACCCCATGTGGCCAACGCTATTCGGTCGCGGAGCGGTGCTCGAACGTTGACTAACCCGTGCATTTGTATTGATGGATTGATTGATACTACCAGAAGGGACACCAGCCGATGTAGCACTGGCACAGGTTCTCATGCGAGGTGGCTTGCGAGATGAGACGCTGCACCTGCGCGCTCACGTCCAGCGGCTCGCCGCCCTCGCCCTCGAAGTCGCGCCCCGACAGTTTCGCCTGCACGCGGCGGATGACGGCCACCGCCTTCTCGTTCAACGCTACGCGCGGCGCCGCGATGCCCTCGGGTCCCAGCGCACTCAGCAACTCTCGTTCGCGCACGCTGCGGTTCGCGTGCAGGTCGTTGGCCACCGACGGCGGCACTGCATCCGTCGTCGGCGGGATCTGCGTGGCGGCCGTCACTGACACGAACGAAGTCGACGCGGCCGGAGCCATCCGTGGTGGCGGTCCTAGCGGCGTACTGGGCGCCACAGGCTGGCGATCGGCGCCGGCTTGGCCGTTCTCAGCGAGCTGACGCTGTCGCATCTGCTGTTGCTGCTGCTGTTCAGCTGCACGAGACTGAGCCTGGATTTGAGCCTGCGTGACGGAGAAACTGCGACTCAAACTGGAGTGGCCGACGCTGGACACGCTGGCTGCCAGGGACGAGATCTCGGCGTGGAGGTTCGTGGTCGTGTAGTCGATCTTCTCGACGACGTCCGCCTCCTCGTTCTCGTCGATGGTGTCTTCGCGAACTCGGTTCGCTGCTGGTGCACGAGGCGGCAGCTTGCGCATCGGAAGAGGGATAGATTTGCTGAGACTCATCGGCCGCGACGACAGCGAGGACGGGAGTGGCGGCGGAGCCGCCTCCGCGTCCTTCGGTCCTGCACGTGGGGGAAGCTGGCGCGGGGCAGCAAGACTTCCACTGACTTGACGTGGTACAGGGGGCTTCGCGCGCGGAGGAAGCTGGTGCTGTGCTTGCTGCGGTGCTGGAGCAGTCTCCGCTTGAACATTAGCATCTTGCTCTGCGTTTTTGCTCTCAACTTCCTCTTTACTTTCTTGGTCCTGGTCCGTGCTTCCCTGGTTAGCTTGCCTTGCAGGTGCAGTTGATGCAGCTGGCAACGGCTCATCCCGATCATCAAGCAGCGTGGCGGTCGACGAAGGTATCTGGTCTGGGATTGAGATACTCTCGCTGCGGCGGTGTGGCAATTCCTCTTCGCCAGGACCGTGAGTTGAGGTCTCTGATGGACCATGCGTCGACGCTTCAGACGGCGGTCCGTGTGACGAGGTTTCAGACGGCGGTCCGTGAGTTGAGGCTTCCGATGGTGGGCCATGAGTTGAGGCATCTGATGGAGGGCCATGAGTTGAGGTTTCCGATGGAGGGCCATGAGTTGAAGCTTCGGATGGTCCATGTGTAGAGGCCTCAGATGGTCCATGAGATGAAGCTTCAGACGGCTCGTATATGCTGCTTGCATCGCTGTCCATGCTTGATACATATGACGATGAAGCAACACTAGACGCGACCGAACTACTCGCGTGGCTCGAAGGTGGCACATTAGTCGCCGAAAGCAGGCGCCAGTTGATCAGTGGGTCGTGGACGAAGGCTTCGAGCATGGCCATGAGACTATGGCGATTCTCGCGCAGCACAGCCATCACGCTTTCACATGAAAAGCGGAAGTTACCTTCAATACCACTCACCTCCATGGCATTCGTCAGCATGCGCGTCAGGCGGAACGGGATCTTCTCCGGGTACTTTTCACGGTCCATTGCAACCTCGAAACAATCACCGAAATCAATGTGAACGATTGTTCCCGTGAATCGATGCAGCATGAGATTGCTCGGGTGACGGTCACCCAGACCTAAAATGTAGCCCACCATGGACATAACGGCCAGAGATCGAGTGTAGTTCGTACGTCGATCCAGCCACACTTCCGAGTTCTCTGACTTCAGCCACAGCACCTTGTATAGATCCTGGCCTGCCGTGTTCTCCAGTGCGTACTGAAACACCTCCACCTTTTCAAGCAGCGTCAGCGCATCGTAATCCGGGGCCATCTGCAGCATTAAGCGATGCTCAATGTTCAGCAGAATCTTGCGGGCTTCACGGTAGTCACGAATGAGCTGGTGAAGGGTATCACAGTGCGGTACCCAGCCCACAATACCAGCATTGTCAGACAACGGAATCACGGGGTACCGATGAATCTTCAAGTCCTTCTTCGACGTGTTACGGTCGTTGATTAGCAACGCGTTCACCAATCCAAATAGCTGCGTTACGCGCTCGTCCTGGCGCAGGTCTTCGTGGCCCTTGAGCAGGAACATGTACTCCAAGCCATTGGAGCCAACAATCGTAATGCGGCGTGGCCGCTGCTTGCTCGTGATCACCGCCACTGTTGGCAAGAAACTGCCGATCTTCACGATGGCATGGCCAGCACGATATGTGCCGGGCACAGCGAGCTGTAGATTCCGTGCCGAAAGCAGATTCGGCGATACCACCTGCAGCTCCAGTGTTGTGATCTGGGGTAACTGTTTGTTGATACGGCGGAAAACGTGGTAGTATAAGTCCCACGCGCGGTTCAGGTCGGACTCATTGCGCCGGTTGCTCAGGAACCGCTGCAACCATTCGTTGGCTTCGCGCAGATCCCGGCCAAATGCACCATGGAAGCTCACTTCCCGCAACGTCTCCGGACCACGTTCCATCATAGCATGCAGCGGCCGAAGGACTTCGGCCATTCCATCAACGTTGTGCTCACCGAAGTATAGGCGTGAAGCTTCTTCGAGGCCTTCATGCCACATCTCGTGCCACAAAATGGCGACACGAATGAGCTCGCGACTAACAAGCAGGGCTTCGTCCACTAGCTCGACGTA
Source organism: Phytophthora fragariaefolia (assembly GCA_030267785.1). Classification (NCBI taxonomy): domain Eukaryota; phylum Oomycota; class Peronosporomycetes; order Peronosporales; family Peronosporaceae; genus Phytophthora; species Phytophthora fragariaefolia. The sequence goes on along the minus strand of BSXT01001128.1, from coordinate 9,004 downwards.
GTTCGTGCGCATGGTACTCATAATGGCCTCGGCAGCCTGCTGCCGCTCGCTCACTGATGACTTCAGCGCCACAGAAAGCGGGTAAATGAGAGCATGGGGGTGCTGCTTACCCACAGCCACAAGCAACCGGTGTAGTTGTTTCTGAATGCGTGGGTATGGAGTATGAATACGCGCGATGAGCTGCGGAATCACAATAAGCCACGTCTCAATACTCACTGCACGGAAGCCCTTCTCCAAGGCTGCATGCACGTCTGTCCGGTGGCCGTGGGCGAACCACAGTGTCAGGACGCGGAGGATGTCCTGTTGCACATTGGCAGCCCAACGACTACGCCCCAAAGCCACTGACCGGAAGAAACCCTCGATCGCAGGAGCAATGTATGGCGCAACAGACGCAGACGCTGCCACCGCCGAAGCCGTTGCGTTTGCCGAGATGTGCTGACTGTGCGTTGAATGCTCCACAACTTGGAAATTCATAAGTGCCCAGGCGTGCCACGCCTTGTAGCTGCGCGGTTCCAGCTCTGTGCACAGCTTTAAAGAAGCCAAAACACCCTCCACAGGTACATGCTCGATTTGCTGATCATGAACAGCAAGCTGCCACTCCGCCATCTTCAGGTGGCACTTGACGAGCAGCTCCTCTTCTTCACTTCTTATCGGCATCATTGCTGGCGCAGGAGATGGCATCCCGCCCATTCCACCTGGAGCCTGCGAGCGGTGCCGCGCCATTGACGAGATACGAACAACTAAGCGGTGCAGGTCCGACAAAGCCTCCTGCTTCTGCCCAGCAGCCCACAAGTGCTTTAGGTACGCAAATGCAACACGGTTCCTATCCTTTTCACCAAACCCGAACGAAGGAGTCGCTCCAGAGCTTGACGACGCCACGTTAAGCATCTCTGAAATGCCCGATCCATTAGATCCGGCTCCACCGTGCACGTGCAGTGCGTTCGTGAATACCTTCAACGAGAGAGAGAGGTTACCAGACTGGCGGCACAAACTCGCAAACTGCAGATAAGTGTCGATGTCTTCGTGTGGAGACAGAATTAAAGCGCGGACGACGATCAATTGCTGCCAAACTTCCACTACACGTTTGCAGCCAGAAAGCCGATCACGCCACATTCGCATCAGGTGTCGCTTGTAACGAGCTGCCTCCTCGCCCTTGGAAATCTGAGCACGAAGCTTCTTGTAGGTCACAACCTCCTCCAACTCACTAAGTTGCTGCAGCGTTACCATGCTACGATATGCGCGGCTGTACGACTCACCAACAAGAGCACCAAGTTTCGTGTCGAGGGTTTTTCGTGTCTCATCAATCAGAGTTGTTGCTTGTTCGAAATTGCCTTGATGCACTGCCAGCACTGACTGATACAATGATAGCTCAGTGACATCCTCATCTGCACCAAAGATCCCTTGGCCATGACTGTATCCGTAGCCATAACCGTGGCCATTGCCATTAGCAGCCCGAGAAATTACCGCGCTGTTCGCGTTGCTAGAGTCGTTCTGTGCTGCACACTCAGTCACATATTGAGTCATACTGTCCCATTGAGAAAGACACCAGCTAGCCCGTGCACCTAGCATCGCCACGCGCTTCAGCGCAGTCGCTTCATCTCCACGATCATCGCCAAATTGATATGAAGAGCCTGAAGATGTGGGGCCACTAACTGAAGCCAAAGACGAAGATGATCCGTAGCTGCTGCTACCTCGACGAAGAAGCCCCGGATTATTCCGGCCAGCACTAGCAACAGAGCTGCTAGGTGCGGAGCGACCAGCAGACAACGGGCGGGATCGGGGTGGCGGCGTACTTGTTTTGCTAGCGTTGCGATCGGGTGAGCGCAAAACATTCCAAACTTGAGCAGCAAGTGCACCTAGCTCTTCCCATTTACCTAGCGCTTCCAGACATCGCATTTTTCCGATACAAAGCTCGATATCCACGCCTTTATTGTCTCCATCATGCTGTCGCGCATACTGAAGCCGTCTGTCATACAAAGCAAGCGCTGCCCGCCAATCCTGCAACTTCTCGAACCACGTTTCCTTTACCTGGATGACGCGACTATGGTGCGCTTGAGCGTACTTCAGAATTCCGACTGCAGCCTCCGGTTGCCCAAGCTGGTTGTTAATCGAAATAAGCGCCTCAATGCACGTGCTCGGCGATGTGTGGAACTCAAGCTCCTTGTAATGCAGTGCCTTGGCATAGGCATGACATTTCTGGGCCAACTCGCCTAACTCGCGGATGTCGATAGGTAATGCCTCGACATCGTGCTCCATGAATTCAGCCAGGTTTAACAATGTTTGCAAGATTTCCGCCGGAATCGTGTCGCTCTGGAAGGCAGTCTCTAGTGCTCGGACTAGATAGTCTTGGTACTGCTCGTATAACTCGTTCCAGCATGATACAAACGCTGGGTTAAACAGCGCGCGCGCGAGCGGGTTGTAAGCTTGGGCAAGAGCGCAGCACGAGCGCAATGCAGCACTTGGAGACTCACGAAGTAATTCGATTGAGAAACGCCGCATCCACTCCAACCAGTCCTCCTTAGTGCTGCGCTGGGATGCCTCCCAAGCTCGTCGCAAGTTTTGTTGGTTGACGTGTAGCCGGACATTTGTCGGTGGAGACGGCGCTGGGGTTGTCGATGATGCCGATTGTGCTTGTAGCTCGCTTGAGAATTTACGGAGGGTAGGCGTCATAAAGACCGGGTCCTCCAGGAATGAACGAGGTACATGTGCGCCACGACGCAGATTCTCTAGTGACTGTGCAATTCTCTGTACCATAGCTTGAGGGGAAGAAGAGGGGCTACTGCCGTCAGGAACGTTCGCAGCAGTTGTAAGATTACCCCGGTGAGAGAACGGGAGAGATGCGATAATCTGCTGTAGTAAAGGCTCAAAGCTCAGGACCTCTGTCTGCAGTTGAAATACCAGAGCGCCTAGTGCATATAACATTACTTCAGAGAAACGCGTAGCTTCCGTTTTTGTAGTTGCAATTCGTGCCGCTGAAGATCCAGATGCTCCACTTCCAGATGAACCCGGCACATTCGCGCCAGCACTCACGCTGACGGCGGAACTGCTGTTTGATCGGCTAAAGAAAAAGGCTCCCTTGGCTGACACTTGTGAAGCTACACGTGCAATAGGCTGCAGCAATCGAGGTCCAGCATACTGCTCAAAGTTGGCAACTACACATATCCGTGCTAAAGCGTAGATCGCAGTGATCTTCACTTCAAGTGGGGTATCCAGGCTTTCCATGAGGTGCACCAGTGCAGGCACAAGTAAATACACATAATCCTCCACAGCATCGCCAAACACAATTAGCGACTGAACCACTTGCACCTGGATCGCTGCAACAGCACTGCCATCCGTAGCACCATTTTGAGCGATTTCATAGGTACTGGATACGCGGGCGTGGTCGCTGTTCCCACTCGATACGTTTCCATTTCCTTGTCCATGTAGATCCGCACTTCCTCCAACTACACCAGCACCGTCGCTAGTACTCTGTGCCGTTGAACTACCAACTCCTGAGCTTGCTCTAGAAAGTTCTCCGTCCGCACTGGCACCACCCAAACCAAAATGAGGTTGAAGAACTTCAAGCAGCTTAGGCAGCAACTTCGGGAAGTATTGCGTTCGGAATTCGTGTGGAGCAGCCTGCGAAATTTTCTCCACGAGACGAACAATTTGCGCCAGATGAGACCCCCAGAAGCGCAGCGCTAGCACCATAATCGGCGGGAAAAATGGCTTCATGTGTGCGTTGACAATCGAAATAAGCGTCGTGAGTTGCAGAAAGAGTGACTCGCGCAGCCGTGGCTCGCCGCGTGCCAGTACTCGCAAGAAAGGCGGCAAAATGTACTTGAGAAACGGTACGCACTGAGTGCTGAGACTCTTGAAGATGAACATGATGGCCTGAATAACTCCATGATGGTGCGCATTCAACGACGGCTCTCGTAGAATGCGGAGTAGTGCGTGGATTGCTACTGTTGGGAAATACGCCTCCGAAGCTGGAGATAACTCCGTAGGATCAAGCTCCAATTCGCTGTCCATTAGTGAGCTCTCGAAGTCAAACGCATCGTCACTTAGGCTCACACAAATGGAGCCTGCTTGACGTTTCTTCCGAGAGGAGGATGTTAAAGATGATGATGGGGCCCCAGCAGAGACTCCAGTGGCACCACTTGCTGAGTGAGACGATTGTGATCCTACTCCCAGCGTTCCGGCTGCCGCGGCAGCATCAATTTTCCTGGTGCCAATAGGTGCAGCGGTGAATAGTTGCAGTTCAATCTGCTGTTTCTCATCTAGAGCGTCACTCGTTGCCTTGCGATCGAAGCTAGCAAGGTTGATCGTCACTCCCAATGCCTTTAAATCGATATCCAGCGTCGGGTACTGCGAAAGTAACGTACCAGCGACCGACTTTGGTACACTGAGGGAGACATTATCACTCTTTTCCTCGCCCTCCCTAGCTGTGGATGTATCAGTTGTAGAAGCAACTTCGTTGGCTTGCCGCAGCGATGCCCGTGAAATACACAGTTTGTACTTATATGGATCCAAAGCACCAAGAATACCGATTGTTCTCATCGCCTCACGCCGCAAAGACCACGGGCTGCCAACGCTGTGGTGTAAAAGGCTAAGAAAGATCTCCAACAACTTAGGTGAAGCCAGATATGGGCGGACGACGCACCCTGTGCTGCCCGCGAGTTGGCCTAACGTCTGCAACGCCACTTGCCGTTTTTCGATCGATGAATGGTCCTGTAGAGTATGAATAATAAGTGGGAATAGATAGCGCTCGTACGCAGCAATCTGCGTACGTGATACCAGCGCTAATTCGCCCAGAGTTACCAAAACTGCCATCGTCAATGGGGCATTTCCACGCACAAGAATTGGCAAAAGAACCTCCAGAATGCGCACAACATAGGGGTCAACTAGATGCTGAGCTCCACGAATTAAATGTCCCAAAAGCCGAGTGCTATCCTCGCGCATTCGAAGATCAGAAGTGTGCTGTAATTCTGTGACCAGCTGGATCAGTACCCGGCGCAATGATGGCATCACAAAAGCTGGGTTGCGTGGTGCTAGTCGCTCGAGTAATTGCATAGCGCGCTCGCGAATATTAGCGTTTTCGTCGTTGAGCAACATGAACACCAGTGTTAAATGCGCCTCTTGGCTCAAGAGCCCATCAAACCGCGCATCCAGAGATTCTACAACACTTCGTCGTACTGCCACGTCCATATCAGAGATACCAACTTGAAGCAACTGTGTGAGCACTAGGTCGATCACGCGCCCACTTGGCCCGCGCTTCTTCACATGTCTCCAAGACGACATCAGCGCTGTGTCTGGCGATTCGGGCGATGGAAGCAGTAGTTTACTGCAAGTGATCACCGCTTGTTTTCTAATTTTTGCATCCGGGTTTTTAAGATACAGCGCAACACAATCCCGCACAAACGGTAGGAGGCAAAAGCTCCCACTGAAATCGAAGCAGCTTAGTGTGCGTAGAGATAGCAGGATCGTATCAATTTCATCGCCTGTTTCGCCCTTGATCATTAGTGATCCACTCGTGCTCGCTGGGTCGTCCTCGACACTCGAGAAGCCGCGCTTCATGGACGAGAACAATGCCTGCACAGCCGTCTGCTTAGCTGGTTGGGCTTCACTGGCCGTGTCGTAATATGACGCATCCAGCCCAAGTTCGCTTCCATCTCCATTCATTGCGCTACCTGCGCCGCCACTGCTTCCAGGGGGGTAAGCCGCACTGGTAGTGCCCAATGAAAATGGTGTGCCCCGCAAAATTCCAGAGATCTCGTTCAGTAGTCGTTCTTGCACAAACGGTAGTGCGCTCGGCACACTCGCCACGACCTCCGCCAGGGAGTCGATAAGCTCATCGCTCAAGCCGCCGATCATCATGGTCTCCAATACTCCATCTTGGAACAGGAACGGCTCGAAGCGCGGCCCCAACGCGCGCGACATGTTGGCCACGCACGTGAGGGTCTCCACACAGAAGAGTTTGTTCGTCGCGCGTTTGCGCTTGCTTCCCGTGTGCGGCGCCAGCGCCTCCTTCACGAGCTTGAGAATCGGCGGGAGGTGCGGGAGCAGCGCGTCCCGCACGGCCAGTGCCAGCCTGCCCATGGCCAGGAACGCCACGCCGCGCTCCGCCGCTGGAGCCGAGTACTCGAGGATCCGCTTGGTCAAATGCGCCACGCAGACGTCCAGGTAGTACTGCACGAACGCGCCGGGGCAGAACTCGGCCAGCTGCGGGAGCAGCCTGGACACGACGCCGCTCACGAGCTTCTCCTTGGCGTCCTTGTACCGCAGGACCGTGTCGCACACCTCCCGGAACCTCGGCACCATGAACCTGCCCGTGTGGGCGAGCAGCTCTCCGATGACCAGCAGCGATCCGTGGGCGCCCTCCCACGTGGCCAGCACGCCCGCGGGCGCGCCGGGCCGGCGCGCCAGCCCCTCGAACACTTGGTCATAGACCTTGCAGTACCATTGCACGCGGTGGCGCGTCTGGCGCTTGGTGATGAGCTGCAGGCAGGCGGCCAGCGCGCTGGTGGCGGCCTCGCGGATCTCCACGCGCGCGTCCCGCACGGCGCCCCAGATGCTCTGGAAGAAGGTGGTGAGGTTCACGTGGAAGAGCGTGGGCGCGGCCTGCGCCAGCGCGCGCAGCACGAAGCAGGCGGCGAGCCGGCGCTGGCTCACGAGCGCCTCGTGGCGCGCCGCGTGCGCGCCGTCCTGCAGCCACTCGAAGGCGCGCGTGGCCTCGAAGTCCACGAAGCTGGCCACGAGCGTGCCGCTCACGCGCGAGGCCGCGAGCTTCCCCATGGCGGCCGCGGCCGCCAGCAGCGCGCGCCGGCCCGTGCGCGGCTGCGCCAGGAAGTAGCGCAGGTAGTTCACGAAGCGGATGAACTGGTCCTCGCTGCACACGTCCAGCAGGCGCTCCATGGCCTGCAGCGCGCCCAGCTGCGCGCTCTCCGCGGGCCGCTGCAGCAGCGTGTACAGCTGCGGCGTCAGCTGCGCCAGCGCCTTGGCGAACCGCTCGGCCGACAGCTGCCGACTCAGCGCCGCCACGGCCGCGTACAGCTCGTCCACGCGCGCGCGCCGCGCGGACGGGTCCGCCGCGTCCAGGCGCTGCACGCGCGCGGAGAGCAGCGCGTCCACGTGCTCGCGCTCTTGGCCCGCCGGGAACGGCATGGCCAGCGCGAGTTGGCGCGCGCGGAAAACTGCGCCGGAAACGCCGACGACTGCGCTCCCACGCGCGCGGGCTGCGCGGGCTCGGGACGGGGCGGGAGGCGGCGCGCGCGAAGACGCCTCCGGTGCTGCACACGCGCTTGGGGACGTGCGCGTGATAATTGGCGGCCCCGGAAGAAGCGCCGACAGCACGGTGGACCCATTTTCCACGAATCACAGCGCGGCGTGGAGAGGAACGGCGGACGCTATAGAGGACGGCAGAGTGGACGCGGGTGAGAGGCGTGGCGCCCTGATAGGCGCGTTGGGTCTATAGTGGACGGAGGTGCGAGGGTTTGCGCGGAGGACGGAGTGCTTGCTGCAACCTGCTCCGAGCTAATCTGCGACTTGAGACCTGTGCCACCGGTAAATAGCGAAGGAGGTGTGGGCGGATCCTGTCTGTGAAGCACATAGCGAGGGGAGTTTATTCCTCCACGGTAACGGAAGCCGAACAAATGAGGGAGGGGGGGGTACGGGGGAACGGGTCGTAGCAGAACGCGGCGATGAAACTTGCATTAAGCTAGTACCGAGCCACACGGGAAGAAAGGACCTCGGAACCGAGATGTCCCCTCACGGAGTCGAGACGAGCGAGGAGGAGCAGCCGACTTAGGCCGACTTGCTCTTCTTGAGCTTCTCCATCAGCACCTTCTTGACGATCTTCTGCTCCTCGATCAGGAAGGCACGCACGATGCGCTGGCGCACGCAGCCGGCGCAACGCGAGCCGCCGTAGGCGCGCGCCACGGTGCGGTGCGTCTTGCTCACGTTCTTGTACTCCTTCGACTGCAGGTGCTTAATGCCCTTGAGCGACTGCTTGCAGTCGCCGCACTTGGGGCCGGCCGCGCGCTTCTTGCGGTACTGGGCGACCAGCTTGCCACCTGATGGGCAACACACGCACACACGACAAGGTCAGCGCCAGCACACGAGCTGCGTCCTCGTGGGGGGGGGGGGACGCGTCCTGTATCCGCTTTGCGTCATTCCGCGGCCGCTGCTGCTGCTGCACGTACCGGGGGTCTTGACGGCCTTGATGCCATTGGACCGGGTGGCGTACGAGTGGCGGCGGCGGTAGGTGATGCGCACGTTCTTGACCATCGTGGATGCCTTTAGCTCTGGTTCCTATCTCCCGTTCTGATGGAATGGCGGCACAGGCGGCGGCGGCAGCAAGGCCCGAAGCCAGTCGTTTTCGAGCTGTGTGGACCACGCGAACCCTGCGAGACGGCATACCGCGGACGCGACAAGGTTTCGCAGGGGCGTCCGTCCGTGCATACTGGGCGGCAGTGAGCGCGAACCGGATCGGCTTTGGCGGGGGACCCCGCGCGCGAACTTAAGCGCCAAGTGGCTACATCGGATCGTGAAGTAACGCTTCGACGTGGAACCGATAACTCGTACACGCAGCGGGTAATGGGTTGTGGTGGTCTGTTATGTTAACCATGACAATGTTATGGGATGAATTTAGAACGGGTCGGGAGGTTACGAACACGGTATTAACAGGAAGAAGAGACGATGTTGTATGGCTGCTGGACAGGTGCTCTACAACTCGTGCTCGACGGTGTAGTTGTAGTACACCTTGTTCTCATACTCGGTCGAGCAGAAGGGGAAGTCGGCATCGTTCTCCGTGGGCGCAAACAGACTCTTGCCGGTCGTATACGTCACGTAGCAGCCCAGCAGGGTGCACACGATGCACACGATGATGGCCGGGATCTTCTCGTACATGAGGACGCGATCCCACGCCTTGAGGAGGTAAAAGACGATCGGCAACACGATGCAGTTGAGCGTCATGCACGACGCGCCGATAAAGTCCACAAAGTCCGAGAAGTGGTCCCTGAAGACG
>BSXT01001127.1:0-27986 GCA_030267785.1 Phytophthora fragariaefolia | reverse complement strand
AGGTGGGCCACATGCAGTGTGGTCACCATTCATAGTAGGAAGCACTACTATTGGCAGAAAGCAACAGATATCTGCCAATAAGAAGCATGCATTAGGATAGAGATTCTGCCAACCACTCATTGGCAGATCCTCTCTTTATAGATATCGGTTTTAAGAGGCAATGCCGAAGTTAACATTTCAAATTCAGTTCTCATTTCTACCAAAAAGGGTTATTAATACTTCTTTATTTAGGTTAACTATACTTACAGTGTTAAGTATACTTAATCTAATATAAATAAACCTACGCTTCCTCCTACACGTTGCGCACACGTGTAAGCTAAAGTAGTGGGCTAAGTAAGCCCACTACAGGTTGTCACCTGCGAGGTTTTCTCCCCCTCAATCCCATTCATCCCATTCTTTCTCCGTGGGACGCAAGTGTCGTTCGGTTGTTCTTCCCCACTCGTGCGCGGTCACTCGCTCTATATCTGCCTAATATTTAACACTTTCATCAAGCGGCCTTTCGGGTAGTCTATCCGTGTCTTAGCTCGAAACCGCGGTCTCAAGCTCGGTATATTAAAATGCGTGGTTTGATGAAAGAGTGATGCATGAATGGATCGATCTTGATCAAGTTTGAAGAGGGGACTTCTAATCGGGTAAGGGCCTGTATTTCATCTAACTCGAGACTGAGGATCAAAATTTGTTCTACCCTTCATGGAAAATATGCACAAATCTAGAAATTCGTCTCGCTCCGCTCGGACTCAAATTGGTGAATTACGCTAATTTATATTGGTGGTATCGGTGCGAGCGTTTGCTTTGTGATGGTTCGCATTCCTTGTGCTGCCTAATCTAAATGTCTCTAACCCGCCACCCCACCTCCTCCTCGTTCGCCTCCCCGCGTTACTCGCTTTCTCGCCCATTAACCCTCCCATTGCTGCCACCAGCGCCCTAGAGTTAGATCGAGATTCCAGCCGAGAGATCAGAATTGCGACGTCGCACGAGCAGCCACTCAATCCTCTCTGAGTTGATGCAGTCGTCTACTTAAGTACTTACTTCTTCTTCCACATGCGGATCGAGTTGCGCTTTCTCGCCATGACTAAAATCGAACTCTGGGCTTACTCTAGTCGACATCTTCGCAAAGATCTGAACAGCAAAAAGATCTGAACTTACTAAAAATAGAGATTCTACTAGGATTTGACCTGACTTGGAAAACCCCAGCATGTATTTGACCAATGAAAATTAAACACTGATCGCTTCGACTGGAATCTCGTCTACCCCACTAACAGTATCACTTCTTCAATTAGAGAGGTTCGTTGTCTTGGGCGTCAACTACATTCATCAGCCTCACTTATTCTAGCATGCACTGTACGTCAGTAGGAGTGGTACAGCCGAAGAATGGCCCCGCCTTGTCAAACAGTGATGCACAGTGTCGGAGGAGATCTTGCTGAGGGCGCGAAGTGCATGATCGAACATGTAGCGTCGGCGCTCAGCCAAGTTTGTTGGTAAGGCGCTCAAAACAGCAGCTTAGGCGCAGGTTTGATGGAGGTGTGTCTTTAGCGGCGACATCACCCCAACGTCAAGGCTGAGCAACTCCGGTGCATCCTGGCGGCACAAAGTGCACGCTGGCTCCCATGGCTCCCAATTCGTCCAGCACGCTGTCCATCTTGTGGGTCTTCAATGTATCGAGCATCAAAAGAGAATAACTAGTTACATTAGACTTGAATGATTGAAATAGGGGAATATAAGACCGGGTACTATTCGGTGAAATCGACATAAACGAGAAGAACACTAAGCAATGAGTATGTGAGCACGTTGCGCCGATGCATGATCTCGAATTTAGAATCACGCAGACGACTCCAAACTGGATTAAAGTGATGGATTTGGCAACCAGAAGCTGTCATATGCACGGTTTTAAGCCGCCACAAGGACTGAGGGTCGGGTGACTTGAAACGGGCAGCTTCACGATCAGGACCGGTGAAACTCGTTTGAGAAGTACTCTATCCGCTAAAATATCCTGGGAAGACGAGGCGTATTTTTAGACGGAACTCTTCGGCATGTATGAAAGCACTGCTGAGGAAGAGTGGAAAGTCTGTGGAGCCACAAAACCCTGTTTGGGATTGGATCCCCACACCAGACATGCCTGTAAAAGCCGCCTCGGCTGTGGCACCGTTTAAGGGCGAAAACTTCCCCCAGTATGTGCTGTACCGACCGGTTCGAGGCTCCGCGCGACACAGCATTGCCGCAGAAACCATTTCCAATGATACCGAAAATACACAGCCTCTGGTGGTCGCGCAGACCCAGGCTTCGACACTATTGACTACAGCGTCGAGACTACACCAAGATCAGCCACCGCAGCGCAAAGTCCGGCTAGCCAGCATCGGTTTCAGACGGCCGCTACCCTCACCGAGTCTGCGACCATCGCTCTCCGAACAGCTCAAGACCATTTCACAAGAAGCGCAAGCTATCACCGCTCAGCTTGCGATAACGTACAAGCTGCCAGGCCGCTCTAACGCACCTGCTCTCGTGTCCTCCAGCAGCCACGGTAACGCTGACCTTGCGCACGACAAACTCGCTTTTCAGGCAACGACCATGGGCCTTAACGTCGGAAAACTCGAGTGTCGCTTTCCCTGTCCTGTTACTTTCGCATCCGATCGCTGCACTTACTTGTTCCAGCACCCGTTCGAAACCAAAGAGATCCTCATGATCATGTACTACCGGGATATGTTGCACGCATCCATCAATATGGGCGATCACAGCTTTCGCTTTCGACTGTCGAGAGTTTTGGAGCAATTCGGTGACGACTACAACCCTAAGAACACCCAACACTGGATTCGAATTGTCTTGGCTACCGCGAGCGAAGCGAAGAAAGTGAAGCAATTTCTCGCTAGTCTCGATGTCACCGCCTCCTCTCATACCAGAATATCCTGTCACGCAAACAAATAATGTGCTGTAGCACCAACAACCTTCCAGGCATCCATAATACCTCCCAAACAAGAGCAACAAACGTTGCATTCATAACGAGTGTCCTGCTGCGATAGTATCCGTACCCTGTAATGTCCCTTCTCCAGTGCCTACCTGCCTGCACGGATGTCCGTGAAGAAACCCGGCAAGTCTGGGACGCAGTATCTTGCGGGTAACCCACAGCTGAGGCAACAACCAGAGATACAACAAACTAGTGTCCTCATTCACCCACCACAAAGCTGCAACTGCCATCTTTCCACCCTGCTCCCATACAGTAATGCCCTCCAAGCATCGATCTTCAGTCGGTCTCACGCGCTTGTTCACCGCTCCATCACTCTGGCCGTTGAGTGAAAGCTTGAACACCACTTGCGCCTCGCCATTCCGTCGATCAATGCTATATGAAGAAGCCTTACGCCGTACCTGGGGGTCCTTGCGTCTTTAAACAGCAATGGGGGTACGAAATGTAGCAGCACAAGGACCACGGACCATATCACCACATGCACAAGAACAGAACACATAATCAACAACAATATCACCAACAAGAGCATCGCCTATCTCCGCCGTCTCATGCTCGTGACCAACCACAACTTTCAGCCACTACTTTATAAAGACGCACAGCAACCAAAGCTCGTGACTCGTTGGCGTTGGAACCATTCGAGTGACCAATGATCGAGCAAGATAGAGGCATCGAGACCGATAGGCAAACAAATCAACAATCACAAAATGATGCACTCAACAAACCTGTGAAGGTGCGCTTGCAGAAGCTGAAGAGGAATCAGTGCCGCTAGCACTTGCGGGCGCGGGCGCTGGGGCATCGCTAGTAGCAGTAGAAGAAGCTGTTGCGGGAGCTTCCGTAGCACCCGGAGCTGCTGAGGCATCACCAGGTGCAGCGGCGGCATCGCCAGGAGCGGCGGCAACCGCAGCAGCGCCATCAGCACCAGTAGCCAAACCAGCCTGTTGCTGATACTGCTGATAAGCCTCAGCACTAGCTTGTGCAGCAGCACCGGTGACACCCCAAGCCGCGTTGGCCGCATCCACACCGTAGTAAGCGGCATATTCGTAGTAGCCGTTCCAGTACGCGTTCGGATCATTCGGATCAGCGGTGGTTGCGGCTGCCTGCTCGCCGGCAGCAGTTGTGTCGGCTGCGGCTGATGCTGAAGCATCCTGTTGGTAGTACTGTCCTTGCTGGGCTTGTTGTTGGTAGAATGCCGCGTACTGGTCCTGCTGACCTTGAGCTCCGTAACTTCCATACTGCTGGTCATAGCTGCCAGACTGAGCTCCATAACTTCCAGAGCTACTGTAGCTGCTGTCCCCGCCGTATCGGCCGCCACCACCGTAACCTTGAGTCCCAGCACCCTGCAGAATCACCATGTCGATTTCTTCCTTGGCTCCTGCGAGATTCTGCGGAGGACCTTGGATGGAGATGGTACGCACAGCCGGGTTCGAGCCCGGGTCCGGCACCTGCGGGATTTGGATGCGCACAGCATGACGGTCCTGAATACCCTTGATCGTTTCTCCACGTTTGCCGATGACAACACCCACTCTATCGTTGGGCACCTGCATGTAAATGGTCTGACCAGATGCCATGCCGTAGCCATGGCGTTGGCCCGGCTCCTCGTTAATCATCGACTCAATCTCGAACTTGGCAGCCTCCTTCGCCTCCATCGTGCCCCGGATAGTAATCAGGCGCATATCAGGGTGGTTCGGGTCCGGTGTCTGCGGGATGGTCACACTCGTTCCAGTACGCTGTTGAATAGCCTTGATAGTGCATCCACCACGGCCGATAATCAATCCGACACGTTCATTTGGCACGAGCAGCTCCACTGAATCGGTGCCGTCCGGATTAATGCCACCGTAGCGTGCCATACGATCACGGTCATCACGCTCCCGGAAGCCACCTGCAGCCTGATTCTGTTGACGTTCATCGATAAGGTTCTGAATGAGTCTCTGCGCCAGATCCAGTGCCTCCTGGTTGCCCGTGATATTCACAAAGCGGTCGGGCGTTTGCGGAGCTCCTTCCTCTTCGCGGACGATTTGGATGTGAGCTCCACTCTTCAACTGCAGGTCACGAATTGTTTCACCACCACGACCAATAATGTAGCCCACCAGGTCACGCGGCACCTTCATGTCATACGACGACTGTCCATCCTTGCCAGGGCCGTAGTGAGCGTTGCCACCGCTGGAGTGACTGTCGCCTTCTCTCGGGCCGCTGTAGTTCTCGTTCAGCGTGCCATTGAGTTCCGCCACCTTGCGCAGCTGCTCCTGCTTGAGCTTCATCGCCTGCTGGGGGTTGAACAGAATGTCCTCCACGGCGCTCTGCGCCTTGGCCACAGCCTCATCCGTGTCGGCAGTGATGAGCACGTGGAGTTCCTCGTTCTCGTCCGGCTCGCCCGTGGGGTCCTTGGACGAACCCTTGCCACGGATCAAGATGCGTGCACCTGACTCATCCTCCATGCGCTTCTGGTTGGAGCCGCGAGGGCCGATCAGCAGGCCTAGATACACAAGTCACAAAAAAATAAGGAGTAAGTAAAAACAACTGCAATTGCTCCTCGAAATGTTGCACAATAAAAAAACCGCGCACCCATAAAGTTGATGTCCGGGTACTTGTCCACAGGGATGTAAACTTTCTTGCGCTTCTTGTCGCCCATGCCGGGTGCAGGACGCGCGCCGCCGTCCACTGCAGCAACAAATACACGGAATCCGTGTCAGCTCAAATACCAGCAACTTCAACTACTGGGACCAAAACGCACCGTCGCCCTATTTCCCAAAACCAAAAAAAGGTTGGCGGGACACAAAAAGAGAGCGTCACAAAAGCAAATTGAGACGTCAGCTAAAAACACCCTGGGACGCCACTAAATCCGCGCGTAAAATGCCGCACCTCCCAGCGGCTCTTGCGCTTGCCCAGAGCATCGCCACCCGGAATAGCGGACGCCGCCAGACGCGCCGCGATCTCGCGTGCTCGGGCCACGGGGTCCATGTCTGCTATCGGTCGTCTGCGGGGAGAGAGGGGGGTCGCTACGCTCGGGTCTTGCGGGTCTGCTGCGCCTCGAGCCTTGTACGCGTTGTGACCAGTTTTCACTGGGTGGCAATTATTCGCCAATCAGCGTGCGTTAGATCGGCTCTTTGCTACGATTCGCTGATATTGTTCGTGGTTTTACCCAATTGCAGATGCCGATCTTGAAAGGGTGCGCAGTTGACGTGGACGACGCTTGTTTGCCGCTTGGATGCAGGTAGACTTGCTTCGGGAATCGGAGCAAGGTCAACTAGTCGCATTATGTATTTCTCTGTTACAGAGGGTTGGCTGGGACGCCGTGAGCGTGGGTGCGGGGATTTGGTACAGAGGGCACTATGCAGACTTGCTATTATAGCAGCGAGTTGCTAGCGTCTTCAGACTACCGTGCTGATGGATGAAAGCCTCGTGTCTAGAGATACAAAAGGCATGTTGGTTTGATACGATAGCAACGCTCTTACACATTAGCAACACTCTTGCTTTCGACGAGCTGTCGTCGGGTCTTCCGATAGATGGACACACGCAGTTCGTGGCCACAGGGACGCGTCCAACCGCAGCTAGCGCTGCAACTCTTGTTGGGGCGCGTAATCCAACCGCACTCAAGTGTGCGAACGCCGTCAAAACGCACCGCCCCCTTCCGTTCGCACAAGAGCGCTCCGTGACTTCCGCGCTTCTGTCCTTCCCTTTGATTCGCCAAAATCCCTCCATTTTCCCACCAATCGCGTGCCGCGACGCCGGCGTTTGACAAGGCCATACATTTCCCGCAGCGCCAGGTGGCACGAGAGCAGCCATGTCGTCGGCGTCGCGCGTGCCGCTGCTGGTGAAGAGCAAGGGCCGCAAGCCGTCGCGCCTGCCGATCGCGCCGCGCGCCAAGCCGTCGAGCGGTGCGTCCGCGTGCCGAATCCGCCCAGAATCGGCCCCGCAGTGACCCCACTTGACGCCGCAGCTGAGTCCTAACCCTTTGCCGCTCTGCAGCGCCCCGAGCGAAGCGCGCAGCGCCCGCGGACAGCGAGCGCCCCCAGCGCAGCCAGGCGGAGGCGGCCACGGCCCCGGAGGTGCGAAATTGGCAGCAAACGGCCGCTCGACAGGCCGAGAGATGCTCATCGAAGCGCGGCGGGGAATTAACGCCGAGCTGCCGTTGTTTTACCTAATTCGCAGGCCCAGACGACGCCCGAGAAGCCCGCGGCTGCTGCGCAGCAGGCGCCGCCTCCAGGCGGTCAGAATGCGGCCCCAAAGATTAAAATCGCAGCCGCCAAGCCAAGTGTAGCCAAGTCGGTGCCCCAGCCGAGTGTAGCCAAGTCCGTGCCCCAGCCGAGTGTAGCCAAGTCGGTCGCTGCAGTCCGTGCAGGTGCAAGTCCCCGTGCTGCTACGGCCGCTGCCCCGCCGCGCCGCGCGGGTGGCATCGCCATTGGTGGGTCGCTCTCGGCGACGTCGCCCAGTGCTGTGCTCAAAAGTCCCGGGACGAGGCCCGTACCGACGACGCGCTCGCCGATTGTGCTGCCGGTGCAGCGCCGACCCGAGAGACTGGCGAAGATCACGTCGGCGGGACCAGTGTACCGAGCGAGTCCGGTCATGCATCCGCGAGCGGGCAGCATCGGAAGTTCGCCGGGCGCGCGTCCTCGCGTTGGAAGCATTGGCAGCTCGCCGGCGATGCGTCCGCGTGGAGCGAGTATCGGGGGCTCGCCAGCGGGAGTGCAGCCAAGCTCGATGAAGCAGAGACTGCTTCGCAAGCTGGACATTAAGCCGCACCAGTCCCCGCGACGCTCGGCCATGCAGCAGCAACAGAATCTGCGGAATCAGGACGGCCCGGCGTCGCCGTTGATGCTGGGCGGGAAGCCTGCTCCAGAGAAAAACAAGGATATCCCGGAGGTGCAGCTTGATCCGCAGCTGGCGCGGCATACCACTAGGACGAAAACTACTCGAGCCAGAACTGCTCCGACGACGAAGACACGGCCAGTGTCTGGAAAGCGACGGAAAACTGGCAAGACTACGTCGGTGGAAACCAGTCCCAGCTCCAGTACGCCTCGGCGCCGGTCGTTGAGGAGAACGGCAAAGCGCTCACCAGCGTATCGTGAAACTGACGGCAGTGACAGCTCAGGTAGTGAGCCAGATGATGACCGTGACGAGGATGTAAACCCGCGTGATCTTAACCTGCCTGAGGACGAGGTGAACGTAAGTCGATTGCTTGCTGTGCTCGGATGGGACCATCGCCTTGCTGATTATTGTGAATGTCATAGGTCTATGTTCCTGCGCGTGAGCGAGCTACGATGTGGGCTAGGTCACTTCTGCGGAAGAACGAGGAAGGAAACAAGGAGTGTGAAAGCAAAGCGGGTGAAATGTCTGAGGCACTAGTTGTACGCGAAAAGAAGACTCCAGTCCGCAGGAAGCGCAGCAACTCGAACGCATCTTCGGTCTCGTCAATTGTGACGGGCATTGGAGGTGGTCTGATTCCTCGTCGCAAAATGGAGGAGTTAATGAAGAAGGAGCCATCGCAAATGACCATGGGGGAGTTGGCACTCACTGTACCAAAGGGCCGGCGCATGAAGCGCCACGAACGTGAAGAAGCCGCCGCAGATACACCACTGCTGACTGGATCCAACACGGAAGCGTCGTCAAGCTTATTGAACATAAATGCGCTTAACCGCGTCCGATCACTATCGGTGTCATCCGAGTCGGCTGCGTTTGCTGGATCACTGGTGACGCCGCAAGTCCAGATCGTGGACGGACAGATGGTTGTAATGGAAAACACAATCAAACTGGGTGACGAACTGCAGCGCACGGCAGATGCACTTGGTGAAGGCAGCGTTGGCGGAGAACACATGAGGCTGCCGCCAAGACACTCAGGATCTCGCTACAACTCTTCACACCCGAATGGCCCGGGCAAGCGTTGGGGCAAGGAGGAAACGAAACAGTTTTACTACTGCCTCAGCCAGGTTGGTCCTAACTTTTCGATGATGGCGACACTTTTCCCCACACGAAAACGAAAGGAACTGAAGAGCAAGTTCAAATACGAAGAGAAGAACCACTCGAAACTAATCGAGATTGCACTGCGTGCCTCGGCGGCCCCGCTTGACACGGAGATGGTGGACGTCATTTCACAGATGGTTGACAAGGAAGCGCAGCGGAAGCTGCAAGCGCAGAAGAAGAAGCGGAAGCCCAGATCGCAGCTGGATCTACTGCGTCCGGGACAGGACGACGACTCAGCCTCCGTGGCGAGCTCGATGATGTCTCCGGCCATGTCAACGCCGCAGGTGCACACGGAGGAGTTCGTGGAGACGTTGAACGATGAAGACCTGTTCCCACCCAGCAGGCGCGGCTCGTTCGACTTCAGCAACTGAGAGGACAAATAGTGCGTTCGCTACGATTCGAATAGGAAGAAACAAAAGCAGTATGGGTGTAACCTGAGCGATGTGTCCGTCTCGCACGAGTTTTGAGAGCATCCCAGGTAGCTAGTAGACCAGCAAACGAATAACAACCGCGGGTTCCGATGCACAGGTAGTTCAAGTTCATTGACTCACGAGACAGTAGTCACTACGTGGGCAGCATAGATAGCAGTCTATGGGTGCCTTACAGCAAGGCCGTGACGGCGGCAGCCAGCACGCTGACACCAGCAGCAAGCACGGCACGGGACGCGTCGCTGCTGCCAGTGGCCGAGGCACTCTCGGCACTGCCCTGACTCGTGGCGTCGTCGGCACTGGCGTCCGTGCTGGAGCCGTCGGTGGAGCGAGAGTCGTCGCTTCCGGCCTCGACCGACGCCGAGTCGTCCGTGGACGACACCGTCGCGCTCGCGTAGTCGTCATCACTGCCGGTGTCCGACTGGTCCGTAGTGTCCGAGCCGGTGGTCAGGCCCGAGTGGCCAGCCGGGTGCAAGTCCGTCGTGGCCGTCGAGTCCGTCGCGGCGCTGGCTGCGGCGCTCTCGGTGAGGCTGTCGGTGACCATCGTGGCGCCGTTGTCGTTGCCCGCCATGACGCTGTCCCCGAGCGTCTGCGCGTCGGCGGAGGTCGCGAGTGCCAACACGGCGGCGATTGCGAGCAACTGGGGCTTCATTACTTCGGATCTGAGCAGCAGGAGGCACTTCCGGGAATGGCGAACGGCCAGAGCTGTCCGCTTGAGCTCATGTAGAGGATTGGGAGCGACCGCACAGATGGGACGGGCGGAGACCGTAGAAAGCCGGTAGGAAGTCAGACGAAACTTCAGCTTCGAGAGCTTCAACGTACATGTGCATCATGTACATGTACTACGGGTACCGGTACTGGTATGTGCCGATGGCTTCAGTCGCCTGTCGCCGGCGGTTGAGGCGGTTGGTGCAATGGACGGAAGCTGAGATCCAGGAGGTCAACGGGAAGCATGGAGCGAGTGGACTGGCCAGCGATGGATTGAAGTCTTCAATTTGAAGATCAAGGATCGTCGCTCGATAGTGCGGCGAATACGGCGAGCATCGCGTCGCAGCCAACCAGCGCTGACTCTGCTTCTCCGCGAGCGCATCGCTCCGCGAGTGGGATGGGCACAGGAATCCGCCGCCATGTTGCCAACATTGTTGGTGCCGTGTACCAACGGCGGGTAGAACGGCGGGCAGATCCCACCTTGTCTCCTGCGCTACGTTGGTAACTCAGATCCAAAGGGCCAACGAGCTGTCGATCGAACAGCAAAGCGGAGGATGAGGGACTCTTCTAGAAGGACATGCGAAGACACAAAATGTGGCTAACGATAGCAGTAGTTTTGCTGGTGATGCGGTTGCTACAGTATACAGTATATCACAAAGCAGCTTGCTAGTACTCGACCAAGAACGCCATACCACTCGCCTCTTCGATCTCTGATGGCATGAGGAAGCTCAAAATCCTAGAGAATACTTCGTTTGGGACTGTCGTCCACGGGTGGGAGGCAATCGCATCCCAGTCGCGGTACCCATACTGTCGCCAGCGTCGTATCCGTTCCCATAACGAGCATGTACGTTCATGTTTTGCTAACGAATCCTGGTAGCGAAGAAGCACAAGCACGCTTATCTGTGGCCATACCTTGTTCAACAAATATGATCTCGCCATTCGCTGCACTAGTGGCGAAATATCGACTCGAGTGTTCGCAGTGGGCAGTCGTAGCTTGAAAACAGCGTACCAGACAGCCTGGCTGGCCTCTTCGGGGTTTATCTTGAAGATGCTTTGAACTACGATTGACATGCCGCAACGCACAGCCGCTCCAACGGACGTGAATAGTTATAAAGTATCTTCGTGGGAGTTTGGCGTTGCGTCCACCGCGCGATCAAGTTCAGACGCTCTGTTTTTCCTGGCCGAAGGTGCTCCACGACGCGATTGTTGGCGACGATGGCCCTCGCGCACTGTTCGTTCCCGGATTCGATTGCGAGTTCCAGCACCTTCAATGGACAATGAGTGGACAACAAGTGGTCATGTGTTACAGGATCCCGCTGACCAAGCAGGCATGCCGCTAGCTCCCCCTGCCCTGCTTGAATGGCAAGCTCCACGGCATCGAGGCCTTGGATGTCTTGTTGGGACATGGGTAGGCCACGTTGAGGCAGTACCTCCGAGCCCACTTCACCAAACGTAATAACACCAAAGAATGCACTCCGTGATAACACGCATCCATGATGACGTGGCGCCCGCAGAAGTCTGTCGCCCAAAAGTCCCCGGGGAGCAGACACACAAAATCGATGAGCTTGACGGCCAGACGGGGGTCAGGCACCTTGGCCACTAGCATCAGCACAGTCTTTCCACCCTTAAGTCGGAGCTGCTTGTGGTTTTCAGGCCAAGGAGTTCCCGGGCGCAGCAGACTCTGCACTACCGAAACCAACTTGCTCCTCCTCATTATTTTGCGTCGAGACGTTGTACACCGAAGGCTGCAAATACGAAAGTGAACAACTTCAAGATACGATCCTCATGATGATGCTCGCGCGGGTCGGTAATTCACGGCGTACGTAAGCTGACCTCGAATTCTGAGATGTACATGTACACGTACATGAACATGACTGGTGGTCCTGCGCCAGCATCAACAGATTACGCTCCCCCTCGATTATGAACATGAAGCGCCGTCAATTGAGGTTGTACTCGACTAGGAGTGCCGTCTTGGTGATCTCCGATGCCTCGGACGGGAGCAGGAAGCTCAGAATCTGTAGCATCATCTCGCTTGGCAGCTTTGTCCAAGGATGAGAAGTTATAGCGTCCCAATCGTGGTGGCTGTGACGCCACAGACGCCGAATTCGTGCCCACAAGGAGAGTTTACGCTGTTTTTCTGTCAGAAGTTCCCAATGACGCATCACGATAATCTCTCGGACTTGAGGCCAGAGCATGCGCAGCATGTACTCATTTGCTAGTCGCCGAACTGCTGGGGGCACTTCAAAACGGCCGCTTAAAGTCTGCGGCTCCAGCTTGTGAACAGCATACCAGGCAGCTTGCCGAGTCTCGACAGGGTTGAGCTCGTAGATAGCTTGCACAATGCCCAGCATGCCGTAGCGTATAGCAGCCCCCACACACGTGAAAATATTGTAAAGTCTCTTCACATGAGCTCGGCGCTGCTCCCACCGCGCAATGAGGTTCAGCCTAACTGCAGCACCTGGCTGAAGGTGCTGCACCACACGCTTGTTAGCGAGTACGTCCCTCGCGCATTGCTCGACCCTGGACTCGATGGCGAGCTCCAACACTTCCAGAGGATAATGCGTGCACAGCAGGTTGTCGTGCGAGCTGGGGCCGTGCTGCTCAAGCAGGCACGATGCCAGTCGTCCGTGGCCTCCCTGGATAGCAAGCCCCACCGCATCCAGGCCGTTACGGTCCTGCCTGGACATGGGGAGGACCACCCGGAAGCTCGTTCTCCGGGCCCACTTGATCAAGCGCTGGAGCACCATAGGATCCACGCCGTGGTAGCACGCGTCCATGATCACGTGGCGTCTGCGGGAGTCTCTGGCCCAGAAGTCGGCCGTGTAGTAGTGACACACGAGGTCGATAAGCCTCACGGCTAACTGGGGGTCCGGCACCCGCGCAACCAGCATCAACACCGTTCTGCCGCCTTCGAGTCTACTATCGCCCTGCTCATCAGGCCACGTCGTGTCTGGAGGCAGCAAGTTGCGCACGATGGAGACCAGCTCAGCCCTGCGCATCCTCAGCGAATGCTCAAGTGATGGAGCTGAGACCCACCACGCAGAACTAAATCCGACTTCAACGTCGGAGCGTTGGGTTCATGGCTTAAAGTTGCGCACCTTTGCGCACCTTCAAAAGAGCACCTTTCGGCAACTTTCGATTCCAGAAGTCGAGACCTTGACAATTTTCGTTGGAAGTCTCGCACTATCTAACTTGGCCAAGTTTTAGGACCACAGCAGCAGCAGTGTCATTTACTTGTGATATGGTATTATAGAAGTATATGTTGCGGCATGAACCGCGCTGGAAGTGTTTCGGGAATCAAGTGGCAGTAGAAAGACAGGAACGTTAGGTTCATTTCCTGGAGGCACGAAAGGAAATGGTGTTTTACACATATGGAAAAATAATGGTGTAATGCACATATCATGTGCGAGCCACCCACTGTGAGCCGCAGCGAGCTCCCCAGCTCAGCTTTCGACGAAAGCCAAGTTAGTTTAAGAGGGGTTTTCTATCTCTACTCGACACTGCACGACGCCATGACCGCCCAAGGACCTGCCAAGACCGCCGACGCCGCCACGAGCGAGGCTGGGCCTCCCACGACCCCCCCTGCGCCCGCAGATGTACCAGCGCCTGACACGACCACGACCGTTGACGTCGTCGACGTGACGACGGATGGCGCGGCGTGGACGGAAACTCCGGCTCGCTCGACAACTGAGCCCCCTCCGATCCGTGCGTCGAAGCGAGTGGCGAAGCGCAAGGTAGCCCCGGTGGACGCGAAGAAGGTGAAGAAAAGGGCAAGAAGAGCTGGTCCGCGGCGCCGGTCTCCCCGCGTCTCAAGCCACCGTGGCGACGACCACCGAGGAGCGAGCGACGACCGCGAAGGAGATCTCGCCTCCAATCACGATGGAGCGTCCTGGTCCGGCGCCCAAGACGACGACACGACAGCCCATGGGGTTCGATCTCACGGACTTTATGACGTCGTTCCAGCCTGGACTCGCCACTGAAGCCCGACTTCCAGCCCAAGGTCGTGACGAGCTGTCACAAGCCGCCAAGCCACCGAGAGCCGAAGAGGAGGTGCAGCGTCTGCACCAGGAGCTGGAATGTCTGAGGGGCCAAGACGCAGGTGTGCGTCAGTCGCTGGTGGTGCTGACCAAGCCGAACGATCAAGGTGAGCTTCCAGCTGACAGCGTGCAGCAGCTGACGAGCGGAAGTTTTCCGGAGCACGCGAAGAAGGCCAAGGGCGAGTACCACCACACACACCCCCGCAAGCGCACGTACTGGCGGCGACGCGAATGTTCAAGGGGCTGACGCCGACTGAAGGTAAGCCTATCTCTCCCATGTCATTTGTGTTAGGGTTGCGCGAGGCGGAGTGTGTGGGCTTCAAGACGACCCCGGCGGTCCCAATGGCACTCTTTTCGGAACGCCTCAGCTCAAGAGGACTGACGATTCTCCACTTTCGTGAGGAGACGGAGCAAGGCACGCTGGAGGCCGGATTGTCGAACAGCAACTTCGCCAGCGACTTCAGCCCGTCAGCAAACCTTCCGACGGCGGCTACCAGCTGTCACTCGTACGACGACATCCTTGATGGCATCCACGGACTGGCTAGGATGGGCGAATCCATGTGGCACGACCACATGCTTATGGTGACGGAGCGGCTTCGCGTGTTCGTGTCCAAAACCAAGTCTGCAGACCCCGGCGGCCTGCCATCTCGCGTGAAGCTGGTCTTGCTGTACGTGAACAGTGGCTTGGTGCGGCACTCGATCACGTTCAAGTCGACGACCCGGCCTGGTGGGGCGGTTTCAGTAAAGCAATTCGAGCGATCGATTACGCGTCGTCGGAGTGGACCATGTCTCTCGTCAACACGCTGTCGCAGGCCGGTCAAGTCCACCCTCAAAGCCGCTACAAGGACTCACGCGAGCATCCAGGCACCCGGGCAAACCAAGGCCGCCGCAAGAAGAGCGTACCGGACGACATTCAAGCCCTGATCCCAAGCAACCGTCGCGGCGAGGAGCTCTGTCTCCGGTTCCTAGGTGGTGTCATGTGTCATGGTGGGACACGCGATAGGTGCGGCCACCACAAGCGCATCCACGGCTGGCCATCCGCCGACATCCCTCGGCGCTTGAAGGATTGGGCCCAGGACACGTACACTCGCCGCAGAGGCTGGGACCAAGATCAGAAGCTGGGGTCTCGCAAGGCCAGATACTGAAGGGCCGAGGTGGTGATGACTCTCCCCCCACTTCGGAGTCAAGACGTGGATAAGCAAGATAACAGATGTGATATTGTTACACGTTTATCAAGTGAGTCAAGTGTGTATCGCGGCGCTGCATACGCAGTGGTCGTGCCGGGAGGCAAGAGGGGTGGGGTGTGGACCGCGCGCTTGCCACGGGGCGAAAAGCGGATTTCGTGTACTCCACCCTATGAAAACGCGAGCTCGAAGCACAATTCAAGCCCAATACCATGCACCCGGCGCGGCCTAATTTCGACTCGAGAAACTACACTTCGGCGATTACGACGTCAGCCCGAGACGTCAATGACTGCTGGGCGTCAAGTGGCTACACAAGCAACCACACCCATGATGGTCATACGGCCTAGGGCGACTCGGACGGCCCTACAGCCAGCTGCACCTGGGATGGCCGAACAGCCTAGGTCAGCAACAGTACCTGAGATGACCATACAGCCAGCTGCACCTGGGATGGCCATACAACCTAGGACCCTTCCTGAGATGGCCATACAGCCTAGGAACCCTCCTGAGATGGGCATACAGCCTAGGACCCTTCCTGAGATGGACATACAGCCTAGGACTACTTCTGCTCCTGTGATGGCCATACAGCCTAGAGCAGTCGAGACGGACTCAGGGCCAGAAGACACGCAAGTATGTACAGACTTCGGTGCACGCGCAACGCGCACAACGCATAATGTAATAACTAGTGGAAGGGCTGTTCGGGTAACTGAAAACGCAGTCCGCCGCGCCACGGGCTTCGAAACGCTACGGCGTCTATCACTGAACAAGGCTCTGGGGAAGGTCGGGCTGCGACTTCCAACGTCGCCGTACCCTGCATCCCGGCAATCGTCAAGCGGGACAGAGTTTCTACTTAATACGCTTCTGCAACGTACGCTGTCTGAATTTGTCTGCCGGACACATATGCCTTTACCGGCTCTAGTGGAACTTGTACGCGGACAGACGGAAACAGATTATCGTCCAAACAAGCACATGGTTCCGGCAGTGATCGCGCAGGTGTGTAAAGACTACCAGCATCTAGAGAAACTACAAGCTATAGCGGCGGAAGGTGATCGCGTGGAGCTCAAGAAGGACGTGCCACTTCAAGCACATCCACCTGATAACCATGGGTCGGCAATTGAGAGGGTGAACCTATTGCGCAAGAACGTGCGCAAGGAGCAGGACGCGTGGAGGTGCCTCGTACTGGACTTGGACCTCCTTGCGATGTGGCCTGAAGTGTTCGTCAGCCCATTCGGAATTGTCGACCAAGCCGGTGGCGACCCGCTGACTTCTGGAAGGACTATCCATGATCATTCGTTCCCGGAAGGTGCCTCAATCAACGACGTTACCGATCAGGACGCTATCCCAAAGGCTGACTATCGACACTGTGATGCGGTCGCCTCCGAGATATTATGAATCAAGCGGGAACACCCTGACACCGAGATCAAGGCTATGGCAGGCGGTGTAACTTCAGCAGTTCGCAACGTTCCGATTCACAGCCGCAGCGTACAGCACTTTGCTGGTCGCATTGAGATCGAGAATGCACTCGTTGTTGAGCTTGCATGTCCATTCGGATGGACGGGCTCTCCAGGCGAATACGAAGTCATCGGAGGGGCGATAGCATTGGTCCACGGCAGCCATGGTAACAGGGATGACCCAACGGTTTTTTTCAACTATCACTGGGTTGACGACCACAGCAACGTCGCCGCTGATGTCGGGACCAACTGTGAAGATATGGGGCGCTCGCTACGCTACGCTATGACCGCTATACTAGGTAGTGGGGCTGTCAATGAGGACAAGTTCACGGAATGGAACACTAGACAAAAGATCCTGGGGTTGCAATTTGACACTATTGCAGAAACAATCGCAATACCAGCCGTCAAGATTGCTAAGGCCCGCAATCTTGTCGCATCCGCGTACCACTCAAGTGGACTCTCACGGAAAATGTATCGCTCCCTCATGGGAGGTCTGCGTCACGTGGCAACATGCATCAGGGCAGCGCGCCCGTTTCTCCAGCGCCTCCGGCTCAGGGAGATGAACCTTCACCGGTTTCGGCATGCTACGGTATGCGACGCCATGAAACTAGATCTTCTCTGGTGGTGGCAAATTCTTCATTCCCCGCTCCTGAATGGCGTGGCTCTCGAGTACTTTAACAGTTTGGCGGAGCCCGACGTGGTCGTCGAGATGGACGCATGCGACCACGGTCTGTGCGCACTCGATACAAAGGCCAATATTGCGCTGACTTACCGGTTTTCGCCCCATGAGCTTCAGCCTTTTGCACGCTTCAAGACCGGGGAAGCCAATGGCTCAACATCAATTTTCGGGACTTGCTCTCCAGCGCATTTGCTACCCGCGAATGGCGCGAATGGGGTCCCCGGTGGTCCCAGAGTGCTCCGGAAGGACGTCGCCCCCTCCACGTACATTTTCGTATCGACAATACTTCGGCCGTGGCCAGGAAAAACCGCCTTGCGTCACGTAACACCCGCGCCCAAGACATTATCAGGCTGCCCGGATACTGGGAGAGCTATCTCAACCTCCGTTTCTCGGCTTCCCATATTGCCGGGGTCAACAACACCCGCGCAGACGCCGGCCCGCGCATTGCAGCTCACCCGTTTTACGCTACCAAGTTTAAGGAACTAACTCGTGGTTGGACGCAGGTATCACCGACGATAGACGTCCGCGAACTTTCGTCGCTCTGGCGCAATATCTCCGCGAGCATTCCGTTGCCGACTCCACCTTCACCAAGTACTCTGCTGCAATGACAAAGTGGGCGGTATGGACATCAGGTTGGGGAATTGAGCTATGGCTCTCAGGCTTCACCGATGAGGATCGTATTCAAGTACTCTCTGAATTCATCGTGCACGGGTTTCAATATGGATTTGGCGATGGCAGCCCGCTGCGCGGATCATCAATCATCAACATGCTGCAATGCGTTCGTCACTTTTTCGCAGCGGCCGGAAGGGTCCTTCCGATTGCCCACCCACACGTTCGCATGCTTCTGAAAGGGATATGCTGGCTCGACACACCTCCGCGACACAAGGCTCCAGTGTCCATTCGGCTCCTCGAAACGTGCTTTCACTCTCTCTGGTTCGATGATCCTTTTGCCCAAGCTCTCTGGGGGGGTCGTGTGTGTGGCGTTCTTTTTCCTCCTAAGACGCTCGGAAATTGTCTCCATCAGCGGAAACGCGTTCAAGTGATTTGCGCTTAGAGCCGAGGACCTGGTTGTCCTCGATACTACCGGGGAGCCGACACGATTGGCGGCTGAAGCGCGATCTGTACACATGAAGCTTCGCGGTTCCAAGACCAATCAGTGTGGGCATACAAGAGCTCGAATGTTGTATCGATCAGGGCACCCATTCCTGTGCCCTGTCTTCGGCGCTCTTCTTCTTCTACAATCAAGACAAGACCTTCCTTTCGGGATACCGGCGGCAGTGTACCTGGGGCGCACCGGCCAACCGGCGTGTATTTCAACAGCAATTCTGTCGAGTGCGATCAAGAAGGCCGCTGCACAGAATGGTGAGGATCCCAAAAACTTCAGCCCGCACTCCTTTCGTGCCGGGGGTGGAACGCACATGTATCGAGCAGGAGTGGATGCCATGACGATTCAATTTCACGGCCGGTGGGTTTCGGACACGTTCAAGACCTACACCAACCTCTGCGCGGAATCCATCACCTCATCACAATCACAGAGTAGCTGCCGCATAAGGCACATCCGCATTGCAGCTACTTCATCGCGCGTCACTCGCTCGAAGGAAGTTCTGGCGACGCGACTATATGCTAAGCCAACGTAGAGCACTCCGCAACTCACGCTATCGAGCTGTTTTGGGCGAAGAAGTATTTCTTCAACCTCTGATACCGAAAGAATACTGCTATCCAGCGCTTCAGAATATTTTCTTCGCTTCTGTTCGCGGCAACCTCGATGTGGTTTGCTCCAAATGTATTCAGATCGCAATTTTCATCCAGACGATCATCGACAGAAAACTGGGCCTGTGCGAAATCACGTGTATGCCACTTACGAAGCAATGGAAGCGTAATTTCTTTTCCAGACAGCCCGCAACGCATTAATATGGCCATCTATACCAAGAGGGTCATACAAAACCAACTTGAAATTTTGAACGGTCTGCCCATCAACTAGGGCATCTTCTATCGGTGGTAAACTAACGATCTGGATAAACCAATGCTTTAGAGATCGCAGGTACACCGGGACAACAATGTAAGCGTACTTTGGTAGTGTAGTAGCCGGAAATACGAACGTACTGCTCTCCACATGAAGGGGATCCACCGCGTAGGACAACTTGACTTGGTGAGAGAAAGAATATTGTAAGGCACAGTGCATTACCGCATCACTCAGCTTCCTTTTGCCAGCAAGATTCCCAATAACAGTGCTCATCTCGACAAAATCGCATCGACCCGTTACACAAGCCCGCAGTGAAAACCTTCGCTTCAACCAGGATTTGGCTAGAAGTTGCGCAACTTCTTGAACCATTTGGGGTATTGATGGCGTACTGGAAGCGAGATGGAATGACACCATCTCGGTGGTGTGCGATGAACAATCGCTGTGCAACTACTCCATGTCTTCCTGGTACTGATTGATGAGATTACATGAATCGTAGATTTGGCTCGCGATATCAGTGTATCGCCTGCAAGTGGAAGCATACATTAGTCAATGTCAGCCATCATATTGCTAGAATGAACAACTAGTCAAGAAAAATTGCCATGCAAACATGTTAAGTTTGCATGGCAATTTTCACAAACACCTTGTGAATTCTCCGTAGCTGCATAGTGTTGCTACCGGAACTGTCGTTCTGTCATCAAAATCAAGATCTTGAATAACTCGCATTAATGACGTTCCGCTCTCACTAGGTTTCTTCTCTTTCCAGTTAATAAGGGCACTCGTAATAGTAGTTAGCACTACTTCAGGCACCAAAACGTCCTGCTTTTTTTTCGGTTGCCGCATTTCAACTTCGGGTCTTCGCTTCGTTATGAATGATTCAGTAAATAGCCAGGAATAGCGATCAATGATCTCCAATACGCGATCTTTAGCAGGGAAGTGCTGTACCCAGCGAAGCAGGGATTCTACGTCGACAGGACAGTCACTGTGCAAATTTACAGTGCCTCGGCGTGCTTGTTTCAGTTTTGTCACTCCGGATGTCGATGTTGCCCGTCGTTGAGGATGTAGCTTGATGACATTGTGGCGGAGCGGTATCGGAAATTTCGGCTTCGATCTAGACCCATCAGCCTGGGCCTGGGACGAGAGATGCATCACCGCAGAGTAGTGCCCAGGTCACTAAAGTGATGTTCAAGTGACGATGGTCCGATTCCCGGCAGTTTTGATGCAGATCGACGATATCGATCTTGACAGGGATGACGCCGATCTTAAAGGTAAGCATCAGATCTCAGTCCCACTGATGATGCAAACAATGGATACATAGTCAGCAAGGCCCGGAGAGCCAGTAGTGGCGCACTAGGACACGTGGCGTAGAGAATTAATAAGGTCAGATCTAGGAACATGCTAACACATTTAACAGAGTTGAATTTTCCGTCTACATCACAAGTAGTCTTCGCCTTCACGCTACCGGGTATGGGATATACATTGCCCCCCCGACGCTTCGTCAAGACATCGTATACCCCAAGATCGAAGTGCACCCAGACACCAAGATCGTTTAGCCTGGCGTCTGTCAACCCTCATTTCAACCCGCCACTAGAGGAAGCGGCAAGCAAGGTAAGGAATATACATCTACAAGGTAACCCCTGGCCAAAATCGACATCGGCCCGCGAGTCTAGATCAAAGGAACCCAAGATCGACAACTCGACCCCACATTGGTGCAGCGAGTAGAAGTATCCCCGCTGCTGCCCAAGTTCCCACTGCCCGCCAGGCAGTCCAAAGCTCTAACCCCAGCACGTCTTCCGAGATCACTCGAAGAGCGATCCAGCCCACCGACGGGTACACAAGGTGAGGATCAGCACTTTCACGGAAGATCGGAGTGACCCCTCCGTTAGTCGGTAGTTCGGGCGCCGTGTGCAAGAGAATCCTGCGATCTTGAGATTTCGCAGAACCACTTCGCCAAAAGATCCAAACCAACCTTCAGTTGTTTTTTTGGATGTCAGACGCGGCAAGTTGCGCAACTTCGGGAGTTGAAACCTGCGCTAAAAGCGTGGATGGCTGAATTAAAGACCCCGAAGAAGTAGTGGTAGGGGAATTTTGGCGTGTCGTTTGTGTAGCTTCGCTAAGCGTCACACTCGTAAACAGTGCTGGTTTACTTGCACCAGGTACGCCTTCACAGCTAACCGATGGTACGGAGCCATTCAATGCTTGCTGTGACGCCTCCGAAAAATGCAATTCACCCTGCGTCACTTGCGAAGGATTTTCAACTAGCCCCAATATCGCTTCTGTCATAAATTCACTTTGCTCTACATCCTTCAACAAGCCAACGGACCCGATGCTTGGTTTGTTGTATGGGCAGTCCCCTCATCAGGGTCATTATCCATGCTGTCATCATCTACTGTGGCGAGGCTGTAAAGAATTTCGTCCGAGTCTTCACAGAATTCGTTGACCGAGCCTGTTAACTGCTATTTCTGTATAAACTCCTCCAACCAACTCTGAAAATCTGCAAAGCGCTCGCAAAACTTGTGCGAGGGTAGCCACTGCATTGCCTGGACAAGCGGAAATAGTTCTGCCTGCACAACGTTAAAATTCTCGCAGTCAGATACAACTGTTTGGGAGCACTTATCATCTCCCTTAATTTTGCCATAACCGATCCGCCTTTGAATAGCAGCCAGTCGAATAGGAGGAATGCGATCTCCTTGCACTTTGCTGAGGTTATCAAGCCTGCGGGCGGTTGCATGAAGTTGAGGCTTCATTGTCACGGCTTCTTTCATTGATCAGCGAGTTTGAAGTTGCGCAACTTTAAACGTAACCTCAGCTAGATGACGCATCATAGCAAATATATGCCGGCAGGGCAAACCCGTAGATACGAAAAACAAGCAGTTGCACATGCACGGTTCGGAAATCCTCCACGTAACGTCAATATCAGTACCGGTTGATAAACGGCAACGTGGCACCACAGCCACTTCTTGCCAAAGCTTTTATCCCACTGCTTTTGCACACGTTGGAAGCAGTAGGGACTCAACACTGTGCCTATCTCTTCTGACCCACTCGACAAATGATCAGTTGTCGCAACTCGCAAGTCTTGCAGGCGGATGCAAGTCACTAGATCGCGGAGAACACAAGCCTGTTGCTGAAATACGACGTGCGGCACTTGTCCATTCTTGTTTTTTTTGCCGATGAGCTGTTTATACTGATTCCAGGACGCCTCAATACGATTCGTAGTATTGTTTCCGGCTGAGAAACATTTTGCAAGGCCATAGTTACTCCACTGAGCGCTACATGAGTCCCAACAGCGCCGAAAGTAATCCACCAAAGATGATGAATTAATACGCTGTCTTTTTTCTAGCAGTGCTGATCGTACGATGCAGCATGCACCATGTCCCGAAAGAGTGAGCTGCCTTTTTCTAGCAGTACTGGTCGTACGATGCAGCATGCACCATGTCCCGAAAGAGTCGCTCCACCTCAGGACGTTTGCCTGTTGTACGAAATAATTGCGAATGCCAAGCATTTTTCGTTTATACCGAAGAGCATGGAACAGACAAAGAAATATCTGTGGGACAACCAACAACGAAAATGAGGGACACTATGATTGATTCAACCGTACTAAACTAGAATATGTACCTCTGCATCCGGGAATGCGTTCTCCAAAGCGCTTATTTCGGTGAAATCTGTCTCAATCACCAGAGACGCCACGCCTGGCCACGACGGGTTGTTATTTTCGAAGTACGTGATCACTGTCATGAGCATCTTTTTCTGCTGATTACTACATAGGAAGTCGAATACAGAAACACCCCTGCCAGTTGGTACGGTGGCGATCAGGCTCCCTGTAAGATGTAGTAGCCACAGCATCTAGCGTTAGCACAGCGAGACAAAAGTTGCACAACGTTTTGCTTGCCTAGGTAGTAGCCCGGATTGTTAGTATCATGCGTCCCGTCGAGCACGAGGTTTTCGCTCCAACGCTTGAACACTTCTTTTGAGCGGCTGACTGAACGACAATACCAGAGGTGAGGCCCCTCTCGTCCTGGATAATCAGACAGCTATTCCCGTCTTCTTCGAGAAAGGCCATGATCAAATCTTTTAAACTCTCTTCTGTCGACGATGACCCGAGACGAGAGTTAATTAAGTTTCTGATATGTGTATAATTACAGCTGACCAAAATTTAAACTTGATCGTACATGTCTTCCGGGATAAGAAAACTGGAATCTGTTTCGTGCTTGTATTCGTTTCAGTAAAAGTATCCACTTGATCGAGGGTGGCTTAATCGGTTACCCCATTGCAGTTTTGAAGCGCTGCATACAAGGCTTTGTTGAGGTTACGATTGTGGCTTCGAGTGTACAAAGTCATCGTTTTCGTTAGTATTAGGGATTGTAGAGTACACATACCTCTTTTGTGACCGCAACTACCCACTTAACTTCTGCAGAGGTTGCTGAAGGCCAAACCTCAGCTCGAAACCCAGCACCACACCCCAAGAAACGATCGTTGCGTAGCACTCGCTTACCCAATCCTCTGGACTTTGCTGGCAACCCAACTTGCACTTGTATCTCTTGAAGGCATACTGGAACCCCGCAGGCATTAGATTGTTGGGGTGTCTTCTATTGTACTGGTCTCTCGTAGCAGAGTCACGAACTCGATAGGACACGAGATGGTCGTCCTGAAACCGATTCCAGTACTCATCAAAAGCAGTCCAACTTTCGAACTCTAAGTTCTCTAATTTGGGAACTACCGCGCGAGGAGTAGGTCCAACAACTTTAACCGCGGTAAAACCTGATTGGGATCATATACGGTACAGATTTGCTTTTCGATCAGACGAACGTACTCTGATAGTGATCTGAAGCTGATCAGAGCATCGTGCGGCACGTCGATGAGGTAAGCATACGCGTATTAATCTCTCTTTGTTAGATCTTGCCATCACTAAGTTACCTGTTTGCTCTGCAACATCAGCTCTGCGGACTTGATGTTTTTGTGTCCTCGATAGTGTGGACTGCGAGCACCTACAGTAACTGCTGCTCCTCATTCTCATCATCAGCCTGGCCCTCCTCGTCCGAGGAGCCATCGGATATCATCTCGACGGTTGTAGGTTCATCGTCGTCAGAGTCATCAGCGATATCAGCCGGGATATCAACTGACACGGGTAGATGAATTGACTGGGCGGCGCACGCGTTCACGAGGAATGTCAGCAAGGCGCTGTACATGTTCAGCCGAGAGTGTCATAATCACTCCAACAAATATCGTCATACTAGGACGAGGCTTAGGAAAGCGATCGTTGAGCACCCTGTTAAACCTCTCTAGCGGATTATTCGTACGTGCCACGAGCTCATTACTCAGACCGGCCACGTTCCACACGCTTGTGTCGTACAGTTCTAGCCACGTCCGCTGGAAGGATTCCCAGAACCCACGCCACTTAGCTTTGGAATACTTAATCCCAGCTTCACCACAACGCTGACGAATCTCACGCTTCACCCATTTGATGCCGTTCTTGATCAGACTATGCTCCAAGACTGTAAGTGTGTCGAGAATACCACGCGTCATAGCTATACTGCACTCCTCTTCCGGGATCAGGAATCTTTTTATGGCGCATCTGAGTGCCTGGTTCAGGTGGAATTGGCAACCGATGACGATAGCACGGGGGAATCGCGTCTGCAAGGCATCAATTAGTGCGCTCTCGAAGTCGCGTACAACTTCAGCAGGCTCAAGTTGCTGATCTGTGCCTTGTACGACAAAGTGTACCAAGAATATGACACGACAGTATTTACAGAATTTTTCCCCTAATCAAAACTCGACCAAAATTTGGCTGCTGAGTATCCTGAAGCCCATTTTATGGGTACATGAACTAGAAAATGTGTTTTATTTTAAATATTACATGAACTAGAAATGTGGCATTTTTTAAAATGTATTAAAATATCAAACTCAGTTAAAAAATGAGTTTGTTCGTGCAATCTGCTAGCGTGGCCAAGCCGAGCGCACACCTGTTAAAGCAACTCCAGTTTGTGCAACTTCAGCAACTTCGATTTCAGCACCTTTGTGCAACTTCAGCAACTTCAGCAACTTGTGAAATTTTGCAGTGGATCTTCAAGCGGCGTTTGAAATTTTGCAGTGGACCTTCAAGCGGCGTTTGGTTGTTTATCATTTCCGAATTTGCAAAGTAGATCACAAGCTGTAAAGGTGCGCACCTTTACATACGTAGAAAGTGTGTAGGGCTGGACTAATCAAGACTGCATTGCGCGCAGACCATCATGGCAGGAAAGGATAAGCGCTCTTCGAATAAGAAACACGAAATAAAAAAAATCGGAGCGAAAACGGAGTATGTGATAAGTTTTTGATAGTAGTAAAAGTTACCAGTGATTTTATTGTGTCTGAAATTGATAGGACGCAAGGTTAGCGGCAGTGAATCTAGCAGCGGGGAAGGTAGCGAGTTTCCAAGTGATGAGGAGGAATCGAGTGTGCGGCGTCCAAAGTGGCACAAAGGCAAAGGTAAGAACGGCCTTCACAAAAAACAGAAAACAACAAGTATGAATTGAACCCAAACAGTATAGATGTATCACAAATAACGCTGCTCAGCACGATGTATGAGATAGACTTTATGAAAAGAACGCGCAAGAGTTCTGGGCTCCACGATTCTGAGTCCGATACAGATACCAACATTCATGCTACGCAGCTGGCAACTCCGCCTTGTAAGCTTACTGTGTGGCTATCTGTATTTCCTAACTTGGCTAACTCAACGAATAAGCAATTTATTGAGCAGCGAGCATAGTTGGTGTAGCGGTTAAGGTAATCTCCAGTAGGGGTCATATACGGTACTGATCAGCTTTTGAACATATGTCGGTTTTGCAGGGATCAGCTTTGGGATCTGAAAATGCAGGGTAGTCTGTAGGCCACGCAGCCCCTTGGCCGGGGAGGTGTTTGCGAGACGGAGGCTCGTTCGACAACATGCAGTCACCAGGGCAACGTCCCCCTGGAAACGTCGGCGGCTCGGAGACTCCAGGGGGCGCTGTATCGGGTCGTTCCAGGGGTAAAGTACGTCAAGAGAAGTCTACTTGCTACTTCGGTGGCTATAAGTATACGCGTGCCTGGGCGTCGTCTAGGAAGATATCGTTTCGCTGCAGCCATTGGCGTCAAGGGCGCCTCGGAACGATGGCGTTCTTCATTGGAACATTGGGCTACACGGTTGGGCGTCCCCACACCTGCCGCAGGGTCGATGCTGTTGGCGCTACCCTCGCCGACCCAACTAGTGCGAAGAAAGATAGAGTGGGCACGATGGCTGTCGAGCAGGTTGCGCTTCCTGCGCGACGCATATGGGAAGCAGTGCGGATTGAGTTTTACGGTGATAACAATGAAAACGTCGTGCGCGGGCTATCAGAGCCCCAAGTTCTTCGTCGTGTCTACCGAGCGAGGAGCCGACACTTTAGTGGATACGTACATGGAGCAATTGAAATTCCGCCGCTTTCCTTGGCGCTGAACGAAGCTGTGTCCATCTTTAATTTTCATTATGTCACGATAAACCGAGAGAATCTGAACCAGCCACGCGACTAATTGGTTGGGCGCATCCTTCCCTTGTGAATCTACTACGCTACAATGGAACTACGATTTCGTCGACGGTACATTCCGTTGTGTACTCCCTGGCTACAAACAGTGTGTGATCTTCATGGTGCACGACCGAGCTTCGGGGCTCTTCGTGCCTGTGTACTACGTGCTGAGCACTTCTCTCATAGTGTGGAAGGACTTCGTGGTCGTCGAGTACATGATGCACAAGTGTGAGCTCGACCTCAAGATAATGGAACGCTTGAAGGGCACGCACGTCATCTAGGCCTTACACCCGAAGCACGACATCTATAAGATACAGATTCCTTAAAATGTTGAGGTCAACTTGAGGAGTCCTTAACATTTTAAGAAATCTGTATCTTCTAGATATCGCAGTCAATAAGGACGTTATTTATAGGAATCGGTATCTTCTAGATATCGTAGTCAATGAGGACGTTACTCAAACGTTTAAAATGAAGTCTCTCTATCTGTGCGTCGTGACCTGTTGTCCAGCCATTTTCCTCGCATTCGTCACTAATAAATGGAAATCAGCATCACACTACGAGCTGAATGTTGCATTCCCATTAGTTTACGCTGTCATGGTCAATTCAAGCGGTACATTGCCCATGTCCAAAGTGGCGGCTCGTCCACATGATTATCATCCTCGAGTCAATACTTTAGTAACGAATAAAATCTATTTTTGTTTTTGTAAGGATAAATTTCGGTCATTTAGGTTACTGACGACTAAGGGTTGTCGGCTATTGATGCTTAATAACAAACGCTCCCTGCTAATAGTGTTTCTCACGGTTCGCAGGTATCTGCATGAAGGTACAACTGGCCAATCAGAGGATACCTCCAGAATGCCCGCAAAGACTACTTTTGCCTTCAGCTCTTTTCGTTGCAGGACCTCAGCAAGGCTGCAGGTATCTGCTGATTGGTTAAAAAGTGTGCGTTGTGAGCTTGTCATTCCGATTTGGCGAAGCGGGCTCTGTGCAGTTCGTCACTTGGGCAGAACTTGGCGACAGACCTCCGCTGCCAATAACGAGCTGTCAAAATGTCATGCAACACACGAGGGTCTTCCCACTCGTTCTCACTATCTTCTTCGTCGCTTGAGCT